>JBBPTO010001375.1:0-16185 GCA_038094155.1 Pulveroboletus cf. aberrans
AATTGCTATATAGTGCTGAAACATCAATTGACAGTGTAATCCTTGTATATAGACTCATTCCGTGACATGTAAACATGGTGGTTTAAACAGTATCAAGGGATCAGCCTTCAACTTGAACTGTTATACTGAAAATGGTGGGAAGGCTCTTATCTGCACATCCCTACTCCTTTACACATGTCACATTGTAAAGATGCTAGGAAGCCCAGAGTGGGTTTTCTGAGCAGTTAGTGTTGGATGTGAGCAGGAAACTCGACCCAAAAGGGATCCAAGGGTCTAGGACAATGTCCAAGAGGAAAAGAAAGAAGTCCACTCAACTGTAGAGCTGGAAAATAAGAGTCCGGACTTCCCCATGGCGGTAGGGCTAAAGTCCAACTATGAGAATGGTCAATATTTGCAGGAATTGACTTGAACAGCGGTGGGAATGGTAGAAAACAAGTCCTCAAGACTTTAGATGATGACCAAAGGTAATGATTTGATGCAGACTGAAGTCTGAGATACAACATTTATAGTCTGGGAATTCCCACATATTGGGAAAACATAGATAGAGTTAGACATACAATCAGGAAACTATGACAACAGGAATAGAGACATGTTACATGACTAATGGGACTGGGTCCAATGGACTCCCATCCACTCTCCAAGACTCTATGTATGAAAAGAAAGAAAGCCAGAACTCACCTGACTCAGATGCTGTGAACACCAGAAGGATGGACACTGGGGACAGGGCAGATGGTATTCAGGGTTTGAGGAAATGCATCAGACACGACTTCATTGGCCTCAGGAAGGACTTGGAAACTGGGGAAAACAAAGGATTGCAGAATAGAGACATACAGTCTTCTACATCCATGGGGAACTTGAATACTGACTGTCCTCAGTCAGCATAGCCATGCTGACCTAAGACAAAGTTGTGGCTCAGTGTCAGTTGTCCACTTGACCAAATATGGAGATGAATTGCCCACTAAGGACAATGGCTCAGTAACATCCAAACATGTGTCAGGTCAACAAAACCTTTGGACATGGGCTTCCTTTCTTCCATCCTCACCATCTTCACCACTTCTTTCCTTCACTACTCTCATATCCATCAATATGGCCAACCTGCTCACCTCCCTCAAGGCTTTTAATGATGTGGTTTCAACAGCCAATTCCCTCAAGACTGACATGATCAAGTGCATTGATGCCACATGGGAGAAACTCACAGCTATGGTGGCATGTCAGCCAGATGATGGGAATGACTTGTGGGAGGAACAGGAGGCATGGTGTAGTGAATTAAGCAACTCGATGGTGCATGTTACATCCTTCCTGCTCTTCTTCATGTCTGATGATCAGCAGTCAATGCTATAGATGGCCCTTCACAAGGCCAATAAGGTCTGGGCCATCCCTGAATGACTCTCCTCCGATCTCTTCAAGGCAGTCAGGGCTGCACAAGATACAGCTGATCACTGGAAGGCCAGAGCATGCACAGGGTTGCAAGCATTGGCCCCTAATCCATCCATGACCATGATGGAAGTCGACATTGAGACAAAACTGACTGAAGCACCCTCCCTGGCACACCACATGTCAACTCAGGGGCTGTCAGAAGCTTCTACGACAACAATGAGCAAGTCCACCAAAAGCGGTAACTTTGACAGGGTAATCATTCTGGCTCATAAGGTATGTCTTTACCTTTCCTTCTTGACATAGCTAATCTCTGGTAGCACTCTCACAACAAGATGGAAGAAGATGATGACATGGCAGAGATCGAGGACCAAAAGGACAAAGAAGGCTATCACTATCTGAATCCCTGTCAACTCTGTAAGATCAAACACGTCATGTGCATGGTGAAATGGAAAGGGATTACATGCAAGGCCTGCAATGATGCAAAGGAACATTGCAAGTATGCCTGGAAAACCAAGGCTCAATCAGTGGCAGAAATGAAGAAGAAGAAGAGGCCGGTGAGGCCCATTCCTGGTAAGTGGACTGGTCAAGAGGCATCCCGGGTACTGACTGTGTTACAGCATGCAAGGTTCCACCTCATTTAGTCAACAAAGTCCTCAAGGTCACTGATGACAAACCAGACCATGTTCCCATGAAAGGCAAGGGAAAGGCAAGGGTTGCAGAACCCTTGTCAAAAACAGTGGTGATTCCTTGATGGAGACTACAGGAACTCATGCTTCAATTCACAGAGCTAGAGGCCTGGGTTTCATCACTGGAATCAGAGATGGGTGTGGAGAAGGCAAGGCACGTCTGTGCCAAGATCGAAGCAGCGGAAATTCTGGACTGCATCATGGCTGCCATGGTCAGGGCCTGGCTAAAGCAGTAGGTAGTCCTTGTCACAGTTGGTCTCTCCCTCCCTCCTGTCCTGTACTTGTATCCATGCGTTTGTTCATGCAACCCTGAGTGCATGTCTGTGTCCAAAGTCCAATCTGGGTAGTTCAGCAGTATCTGGCCAGGCAGAGTCCAGTGTCTATGGGGTAAGAGAACCAGTAAGAATATGTACTTGGTGAGAAAAGAAAAAGGAATCTGCAGTGCAATGAAAGCAAAGTCCGCAGGGGACTTAGCTTCATGCCTGATTTGGATGAGAGTAAATTAAAGGAAAACATTACAGGATCTTTGGGAAACATGTCATTTTCATTCTTTGACCACTTTCTTTCTCTATCTCTGCCTATCTGTCCATTCGGTAATTGAGAATGAGCATGGTGCTCCGACGTGCAGGAGAAACCAAAATGAGTCCAGAATGGGAGACACAAGTCCAGTAAATATCCAGGGAAACAATCAGGGAAATCTATAGTATGTGCACATTATTGGATTCTTTAGCGTTTTTGGGGGAAAAATCTATAGTACTCGTCTTTTTCTTTTTGTCTTTGTCTTTGATCTTTTTCTTTGGTCTATGTTTGGCATAGATCTATGATAGGTGAGATCACTGGTCAAATGCTGGGGTGAAACAGAGGTCTCCAGTTGAATGCCAGAGTAAAATAGAGGTCTCCAGACAAATCCTGGGGTAAAACAGAGGTGAAGAAATGTATAGTACAGACAGTATATGAGACGGTATGCAGACAGGGATGAAGTCATTGTTCAGGGTCAGGTGCAGGGTAATCTTCATCATCTGGCAGTTCTTCTTCAAGATCCTCTAACTCCCATTCCTCTTTTCCTGCCATCTTGTCCAACTCTTCATTGTCTAACCCAGTCAGTCCAGACATAGGAATCAAGCTTCACAATCTTGCATGGTGAGGGATAATACAAAATGCCACATATCAGAGAGTGGATACCACCCCATCCAACTTGGCCCAACAGGTATGAACCTCCAGTTGTCTGGTGAAGGACAACCATCAGCCTGATGTACCTGAGCTTTGTCTTCTGGTTGAGTTTCTTCTCGACTCTTGAGTTCTGGACTAAGACTAGACTCCTGGGTCGGAAGTCAAAGTTCTTGATTCAGTTCTTCATCACTATCTCGAAATGCTTGATGAATGCAAAACAGGCTTGCAGGATGCAATCTCAGATCTTGTCGAGGTCATCTTGGCATTTCTGAAATTGGCATGCTCACCATGTGATTAGTTAAGTGGTGGCAGGAAAATCATTGTCTGATGGTGGAAGAAGAAAAGTAGCTTCGGATATATCAAAAGGAAAAAGGAGCTCTATGCCACAAATCATAAAGTATGATGAAAGTCTGGTAGATTTTTGTATCGTTACCTGTTTTAAGGAGCCATCACTCCTTAGGTCCATATCCAGTCATCCTGCATCTATTTGACTTTCACTAGGTCATTGTCAAGTCATCAAGCATCCATGTCCATCTGTGTTCAATCCAGTTCTGGTCCACCCTAGTCATATGTATCCAGTTCCTTGTATCCATTCCTTTTCAATCTGGTCCGTCTACTGGATTGATTCCTACTATACTTATAGTGTACTGGATGCTATGTACTGGATGCTCTGTATTGTGATCTGGTCACTGGATTCATGTTGGATGCTCCTTCTTTTCCCTTCTTTATGTTTATTTAGAGTCTTGAGTGTGCCCAGACTATAAAAGTTGTGTTTTGCACACATTGAATCAATCATCTATCACTCACTCAGAGTGGGAGTCTTCAGTCCTCATCAATCCAGTCATATCTGGATCTCTTTTCTCTTCTCTTTCTCTCTTGATCCTAGAAGAATCAAGCCCTGTGCTTGTCAGCCATGTCTGAAGCATTAGAAGCTCTTCTAGATCGACTACCAAGGAGTCCTGTAAGCCCTGCAGTTGCATTCCCTTGATTCTCTACCTGCAATTTCCCCGGGACGAACCAATCGTTCCTTCACTTTCTTTTCTTGTGTTACTGACCTGCTAGTTTCCTATCTGGAGACCTATAGCAGTCTAGGTTGGTCAACCTCTCTTCACCGTTTCACCCAGAAGACTGAGTGAGCTGAGTGATGCCAGCAAGACTCATCTCCCAGAGAACTTTTGATGATGGCCTCCTGGACATCATAGTATTGCCTCTTAACAATCCCATTGGCTTGGGAGTTGTATGGAGAGATCTGGATATGCTGGATCTGGTAGCAGTCAGCAAGGAGGTCGCATGCCTGTACAAATGTGAGGTCATTGTCAGTAATGAGCTCAGAAATGGGACCCCACTAGCAAAGGATATCTTCAAAAATGAACGTCACAAGGGTGGATGCATTCTCCAATCGAAGCATATGCCATTCCGGGTATGAGGACATGGCGCAGTGGGCTTGGACAACATACCAGTAGCCACCAGCTCTAGGCATTAGCATGATATCAATATGAACCTTGTGAAACAAACCAGAGATGAGAGGAACAGTAGGAGAGATATGAAAATGGGTGGTCTGGCAAGCTTGGCATTGATGGCAGGTATGGATGTACCACCTGACATCATCAGCGAGCATGGGCTACCAGAATCACAGGAGAAGGTGGGTACGGACAGTGTAGACACCTTTGTGCCCAAGGTTGTCATGGGCCTCCTTAATAAGTCTGTAATGCTGATCTTTGGACACTATGACCTGATGCTGGCCTCTGGGTGCGTGACGCCAAAGGACATTTCAGCAAAGGAAGAAGTGGGTAGTGGAGGAGATGAAGGACTGAAATTCACTGTCAGACATGTCAGGTGGATGATGGCAAGTGGAAATAAAAGTGCAGATAAGTTCCAGGTGGACATCTCAGCCCTTAGCTTTGATGGAACAAGGGAAGGGCAGCTTGGAAGGTTCATCAGGCTGCAAGGTGGGGTCAGCAACTTGGTCAGTGAATGTGCAATAATCAATATAAATGGGAAGTATTCTCTGATTGGCCATGTATGGACTGGGGTAGTCAACTTGGCAGGCATAGTAAATGGAAAGCGATGGGGGCATGAGAGGGACTCCATGATATCAGTATGGGAGAGAGTAGACAAACTGTGGGGAAGGACGTTCATTCAGCAAGGTGATGGCAAATGAATATGTATCATCTAGCCAATCCTCATGGTCATTCTCATCTGGAGGGTCAAACTTGAACAATGGATGGTGGGAGAGGCCATCGGCTCTGGTATGCTTATCAGTGGGAATGTGGACAAGATTGAAGGTGAAAAGAAGGATCCTGGTGATCCATCAGTTGGTCACAGCATTGGATTGCAGGTCAGGATTGTTGATCATCTCCTTGATGTACTTGGCATCCATTTCCACTGTGAAATTAGTGACTCTGAAAATGACAATGCGGACTGCTCGTAGAGCTCGAAAGAGTCCATATAACTCGAGCTTGGCCTGGGAATATTGGCTCTCCACCTCATTCAGAATCAGGGACCCAAAGCGATTCAGATACTGCTTCCTGTCATCACTGACTTGGAACAAAATGAAACCGACCACAGTCCAGGATGTGTCCACCACTAGGATCACCTCTCATCTGAATTCATAATCCAGTGGATGGAGTGTGGAAGACTTTAAGATCTCATTCTTGAGATGAAGGAACACTGCCTTCTCAGGCTTGCCCCAAATGAATGGAACACCTTTCTGTGTCAAATTGACCAATGGCCAGGAAATGGCCACATAGTCTCATATGAAAATTTGAAGAGCACTGCATGTACCTAGAAATCTCTGCACTTCAGAGATGGTCTTGCACTTCAGCCAGTCCTGGATCTTTTAGACTTTGGCCCCATGGGGGATCTGGCCTTCAAAGGTGCATTTATGCCCAACTATGGTGGTGTCCAGAGCAGCGAGTACAAACTTTTTGGTGAACACAGTTGCACTGACAACTTCTAAATGGGTCAGGATACAGTTAATGATAGTAAGATGTTCCCATATGAATTTCTGGATACTGGGATTCTCCGGAATGGTCTCATATGAACCATTGGGGTTGAGGTACTGGGATTTCATTGATTTCACTGGGAGGTCGTCAATGAACAGCATCATGTGGTGTGGAATCTCATCTTGGAGGATGAACACCATGTCAGCCTGGTAAACCTGCATGGAATTAGTGTATTCCATTGAAAGGGTTGTCAGTCAGTGCAGTCTGAGAGGAGTAAGGAATGTGGTCATATTCTGGGACTCGACATGCAGGGGACTCTGGTCATACCCAGCAAATAAGTCCATCATGGCATATATGGCATGTCTGGTGAATGATCCTGCCAGCTGCTCTGTGAATGGAGGGACAGAGGTGTCCCGAATGGTGACAGCATTGAGGGATTGTAGATTGTAGACAAGGTGGAGACTCTTCTTGTCCTGCTTGAGGATGCAAAACCAATGGGAACAGTAGGTGGCAGTGGAGGGCTCATAAACTCCAGATGTGATCTGGTCTTTGATGATCTGGATTGCTTCCTGTTGCATTGCTGGCAGAATAGGGATATTGCAGAGGATCCAAGGGGTATGTGGGACTGTCAGGATCTTGACTGGTGGGAAGTACTGCTCATTGAGTCGACCCTGCTTGGTAGAAACCCAAGCAAAGGCCTTCTCATGCACACAGACAAGCCAATGAATGAGCTTCAACTCTTCGGGGAGGAGCCACTTGGCAGGATCAAGATCTAACTTATCAGCATGGTCCTGTGTAAAACGGTCACCCAGAACAAAATCGGGAGGATAGAAGAGTAATGTAGGCAGTCCAAGAAGAGGGTCCAGGGGCAAATGCCAAAGAACCCTAAACTCCTCAGTCATGGGAGCAGGCACTGAGTGGACCTTCCTTGCTACTGGTTTGTATGTGAAGGTATGTCTGTTTGAATTGTAGGAATAAAGAGAATGAAAAATGCTAGTTAAATCATGGGAAATGGAGGAATGAGTTGAAGAGATATAATAATAGTTAGATGAATGCAGGGATGGACACTTGGGGCTCCCCTGGAAAACCCCATCAGGGCTTGAATATCTGGGGTATATAAGAAGCCTCTGGGAACTCAGCAGGGAAGCAATGTCTGGCATGGAAGAAGTAAAGGTGAAAGAAGAAATAGACTGCAGGGTGGGTAGAGAAGCAGGATGGATACCAGGTATGTGTGAGTCACTGGCCATCTCTCCCTGGACATATTTCAGTTCATTGAGGCTCACCAAAAACCCCACTTGACAATGCTTTGGTGATTAGTACATGACAAACCTTTGCAGCACTGGGGACATCCTTCCGACCAAGGCTTCATTGGGAGCTGATACTCCTTCCCAGAGTTCAGATTGTATAGTGTAATGTTCTGTCCACCATCAGAGAAATCATCAGTGGTCACACTCATGAGGCAATGGAACAGACACCCGAGCAACAGGTTGAAGTTAGCTCAGGCCACAACTTGGACTTGCAGATTAACTTCTCCAGGACTGAAGCTGAGTTGGAGATTTTCAAGGACACTGAGAGTGGTGTTGGTGAAGGTGGAGGTGGAGGTCATTGTTATGACATGGTCAGATCAGATGGGGAGTCTGAGTTGCTCCCAGACTTGCTTGGGCATGGCAATGACTTTGGATCTGGAATCTAGGATGCAAGTCAGTGTCTTTTCAGGTTCCACTACCTTGGCTTCCAAGGATCAGAGGGGGAGGCAATGATGGGCCACAATGGTCCCATCCTCTGACCTATGGAGATGCTCTCCATATTCTCATTCAACTTGTCTGGGGTTGCAACCAGCGAGTTCATTGATGTAGATGGTGTTTGTGGTGGTAGTTGGGATTCTCTTGATAGCCATGGTGTTCTTGAATTGGCAGCAGAAGTCCAGCATGACTACAAACAAATCCTTCACAGGCACCAAGATATTGGTCTCAAGCACCCAATCCAGAACACACTTGGGGGTGGACTCATCTTTGAGCAGGAATGTGTACCTATACTGCATGGGAAAAGAGGGGGTGGAGTAGGAAGAGGACAGATTAGTTGGAGTGACTCTTGGAGAAAGGGTACCTTGTTCCAGAGCTTTGCCGGCCTTTGGTGTGGATGAACTGGGTATGGGTTGAGGAATGGGAGTGAAAGTCAACAGCTTTCATGACTGCTATATCTCCAGAGTCTCTATTTCCTTGGACACGCTTGCAGCCCTTGAGTCAGGCTTCTTGAGCATTGTAGGAAACTGGAGTTCCCTACAGTGATATCCGGAGTTTTCCCACGGTCCGATAGCCCCTATCCTGCGCTCCTGCCAAACCCGAGACCATCCTGCTGCCATTTGTCCTAATCCAAGTCAAGCCAGTTGGAGTCCAAAGGTCAGTTTTCAATCTGATAGTCTGGACCCAAGTTTCTGCACACCAGACCCGGTGTTCCCGCACCTCAGAACCGTTCCCACACTCCGGGTTCAGTCGGGCTTTTGACTTTCTTATGTTTCCTTTACTGTACATCATTCAGGTATGCCTGGATTAGACTTTTGTACCTAGGAATTCATTCCTAGACAGTGTGCAAGTAACCACCACCATTCCTAAGCCTCTAAGTCCAGTTTCCTAAGCCTTTCCCTACCTTTCCCTTCAAGTTTCCCTCAAGTCCTGCAACCAAAGTTGGTTTCCTAGCCCTACCAAATGGGGGGAAGCCAGACTCGAGTTTTTCAGTGTCCTGTGGACATTTAGTGAGCCTTTCCTATAGTCCTCTTCACTTTCTTTGCAATCCCCTTGGGTCAAGATACACACTCACACCTCTATTTCTTGCATAGGACTACACTCCAGAGTCCTTTTGCTGTTTTATAGCACACTTTGGGGAGGAACGGCAATGCTGTCAAAATGGACACACTTTCCAGACTTCCCATCCTTTGCTCTGTCAGCTTGAAAGGTAGCCCATGCTTGGGCAATACATGGCTGAAACTCTGGATCAGCAACTTCTAGGAAATCATTTACTTCCTTGTTGTGGTTGTTGATTGTGAATAAAAATGCGGAGGGTTCTATTTCAAGGATTGCATCAGTAGGTTCCTTGGGGTATGCTACTGAATAAATTCTGGCAGTGAGGTGTGGTGGGGTGTCATGGCCAGGAGTCTGTTGGGCAGCATGAGCGGTGTTGATGGCAGGAGCTGGGTTGGAGGTGTTATGATTTACCTTGGACTACACTTTTTCCTTTGACTTAACACTTACATATGCATGGGTATAAGTCCCAACTTGGACATTCATTTCTTTTCATTGCTGACTATGATACCATGACTCACCACCCATTTCCATCGCACTCCATGCGACCTCCCTCCACTTGCTCTGTCAGTGATTCCTTTCATCATATTCCTTCATGTTCTACGCTGGCCCTGAATTCCTTTACATATATAAACCCACATCGTTGCATCTATGCTCCTCAGTCTAGTCTTACCATTTCATGCCTCATATCTCCTTGTGCCCCT
This sequence comes from Pulveroboletus cf. aberrans, assembly GCA_038094155.1. Classification (NCBI taxonomy): domain Eukaryota; kingdom Fungi; phylum Basidiomycota; class Agaricomycetes; order Boletales; family Boletaceae; genus Pulveroboletus; species Pulveroboletus cf. aberrans. The sequence goes on from JBBPTO010001375.1 coordinate 9,681, forward strand.
GCTGGAATATATTGGTGTTTCCACTCCATGATACAGGCCCAAGGGTAGCCTCAATACCTTCTTGCTCTTTGTCACTTCGAACCACCCTTAAGTGGGAAGTCTCCATTGTCGACCTCACCTAGAGGTCTCCTTGCCACCACCATTAACTTGGAAGTCCTTGTTGTCCATCCTCAATTGTAGGCAGACTCCTTGTCCACTGTTAACTCAGAAGTACCTTGGCTGCCGTTAGCTCAGTAGCAACCCTTGTCCACCATTAACTCAGAAGTACCTCGACTGCCATTAGCTCGGTAGCAACCCTTGTTGCTGAACCTCACTAGTAGGTAGGCTCCTTGTAGACGTCTTGCAATCGTCAAGCTCCATCGCCTCCTTGTCCATGGTTAAGACTGAAGACCCAATGGTTCTACCTCTGCCCTCACCCAGGTCAGCCATAACAGGAGGCCCATTCAGCTTCCAGGCACTGACACATCCTTTGATACCTGCACAGCCAGGGATTCTCAGGATCCAGGAACTGTCTGGCATATACAAATGGCTGTCTTGTCCTCGAGTGCATCTGCTGACTCAGATGAACTCCAGTGCTTCCTTGCAGTTCTGAATGAAGTTCCCTGGATCTGAGCAAAACCTGCATGATGGATCACAGGGCCTAACAGAGTTAGCTGCAGCAGAGGACGTGTACTCAGCCTTAATGTATGTCCTAGCAGAGACAGGCATGTAAGCTCAGGAAGTTGAGGGTCCTGGTTGAGTGGAAGTGGGGATGATGGGTGCAAGTGCCAGATTGATATACCTAGGGACAGTGGAGCAAAAGGCAGATCCTGTCAAAAGAAATTTAGTGGTGGTGAGCACATCAGCCATTGGATATGGGTCATTGGGGTAAAGATCTGGCTTGGTAATTGCCAGCTGGGTGCAAAGCTTCTCCTTCACTTCCAGGGAAAACCTATAAAGGAAGAGAGCATCCCAGTCAGCATCAGATAACTTGCGCTTGGAAATGAGATGGGTGGTGATCTTGCTAAACTTCCACCTGTATTCACTGAGGTCTTCCTGGCTTCACATTGACTTAGACTTGAATTCCTGTACAAGGTACTGCAGGTCAGCGCAGCAATAGTGGGAATCACCTTCACAACCTGGATACAATTTCTTAACAGCATCAATGAACTTCTGCCAATCTTGGTCTTTGACTTCATCTAGCATCTCCCAGAGTTCAGCTTCATCAAGATCTGCATACTGGATTGCATCTTTTATCTTTTCAATGGTGGTAAGGCTGGTGGTGTTCCCTAGAATATCAATGTCTTCAAGGAAGTGCAGAAGATGTGCAGATACTCTGTCGAATTTGGGAGCATTTTGAGTTTCCCAGAGGGGCATTTGGATGGGGTTTGCCATTGGAGGTTGGGGTTAACAGGTCAGTTCAGGATAGATATGGAAGATGGGGTCGGATTGCTGCAAAGAAATGAAGAAAGGTCAGGGATCGAAGGATATTGCCCAGAGGTACGAGAGGGAATAGATGCAGGAGAGGACAAGGACAAGGAGGAGGAGGAGGAGGTAGTCAAGGTGGTTAAAGATGATGGAGTAGATACATGGGTAGGAATGGTAGGAGGACTCAGGCTTGATGACAGAATATTGCTGGGTTCTGCAGTAGATAATTCTAGCAAATAGGGCAAGTTCAGTGTGCTAGAGCAAGATTCTGATTCTGATGGTGGTAACTCAGGAGATTGTAAAGGTGTCAGTGAAGAGAGGGAAGGTGAAATATAAGATGTCATTTGTTGTCAGGATCTATTTGGAGTCGATGCAGAAAATTTTCTGGGAAATGGTGGGGAGTTGTAACAGGTAGAAACCAGGCTATGTTCTTGGGAACTGTTGGGCAAGGTTTTGGAGGCAGTTGAGGTATCTATGTTATCTCCAAGACCAAAAAGGGCACCTGGTATGTTCCTAATTGTGCTTGAGTTCATGGGAATGGAGATGGTTTTGATATTTCTAGGGCTGGTGGCTGCAGCAGTGCAATGGGGTGCTTGGTGTGATCTGGTGGAAGACAAATTGAGGGATATGGATGATTCTGATTGGCTGAAGAGGTGATGACCAATATGTCAGCTGATCAGCTCAGGTGTCCCTGGTTCATCAGTTATGGGAGTGAAAAATGATCCCTCAGAGAGGTCAATATTGCAAAAGTGGGAAAGTAAAACTTTGAGCTCTTCTCATCGGGGGTTGGGCTGAAGGCTCCTCCTTGACAACTCTCTTGAATCCCTCATGGTGGGCTCCAGTTGTAAAGATGCTAGAAAGCCCAAAGTGGGTTTTCTGAGCAGTTAGTGTCAGGTGCGAGCAGGAAACTTGATCCAAAAGGGATCCAAGAGTCTAGGACAATGTCCAAGAGGAAAAGAAAGAAGTCCACTCAACTGTAGAGCTGGAAAATAAGAGTTCAGACTTTCCCATGGTGGTAGGGCTAAAGTCCAACTATGAGAACAGTTGATATTTGTGGGAATCGACTTGAATGGCAGCAGGAATGGTAGAAAATGAGTGCTTGAGACTTTAGATGATGACTGAAGGTAATGATTTGATGTGGACCAAAGTCCAAGATACAACATTTATAGTCTGGGAATTCCTGAGACTTTGTATATATCAGGGAAACATAGATAGAGTTAGACATATGATCAGAAAACTATGACAACAGGAATAGAGATGTGTTACATGACTAACGGGACCAGGTTCAATGAACTTCCACCCACTCTCCAAGACTCTACATATGAAAAGAAAGAAAGCTGGAACTCACCTGACTCAGATACTGTGAACACCAGAAGGATGGACACTGAGGACAGGGTGGACAGTATTCAGGTTTTGAGGGAACGCATTGGACATGACTTCATCAGCCTCAGGAAGGACTCAGGAACCAGGGAAAATGAAGGATTGCAGGGTAGGGACATATGGTCTCCTACAATGTCACATGCAGCAGTAGTCAGAATCATGTGATAAGATTAGGATAAGATTGTTGAGTGTGTTACTTGCATGCTTACATGTTGTCAGTGATTGCCATCATGGCCACCATCATTGCTCCCTTCACTTTCATCCACCTCGTCTACAACATGTTTTGGCCAAGGTAGTGGCTTTTTGATGGCAGCGCATTTTGGTTTAGGCCATCTTGGCCTTCTTCCTTCTTGTTTCACCGTAGTCTGCTCTTTCTGCCAGCCCATTAGCACCTTCCAATAAACCCTCACTGCCTCCACATTGCACTCTTTTCAGGTCTGCTCTGCTGCCTTCCACTCTGCCAGAGTGCAGAATGATTATCTTGTAACTCCTTTTTTCTTCTTTGTTCTTCCTCCTCCACCTTTTGATGAGCCTCATGCTCAGTGACTGCATTGAAGAAAACATCGCTGGTAACCAAGCATGGTAAGCCATCTCCCATGAGTCGTTTGGATGTATGCTTTGACTTCTTGCTCTCCTGTGTCTCTAGCTGAGCTCATACTCAGTCACAATATTTGGTTTGCAGTACTGCAGTGGCCTGCATTGCAACAACTTCACATTTTTGCATGAGTGCAGTCTCTTTCAATGTGTGAAGAGCTTCTCAAAGTTGCTTTTCATGCTCCATGACTGGTTCCTGAGACAAGAGTGTTTCATACTTGCTGCAAGACTGTAGTAGGGGTGAAATGATGCTTGTTGCATAAGTCAGAAAGGTTGATGTGGACTGAATCAGACTAGAACTGAATATTTCAGATGTGTGGGTAGTCTCAAAGCCTGGACAGCCACCTGCACAGGAGACAACATGAGCACTGTGCTTGTGGATGCGTGTGAGGCTACCAGTGATGGTGAGTCAGGATTTGAGCAGCTGTGATTTGGTGAGGGTGTTTGTATGACATGTTCTATCAGTCATGATACAATTCGGACAGGAGATGACTGCGGAAGGGGAAGATATGCTTTGCATGATGATTCCTGACTTGGAGCCATCATGCTTTCAGTGACAACATCTGGATTGAAGGGATACACTCCAGTTTTCACAAATGCCGCTTTGATAAGCTCTGGTGTGAGTGCTTTGAGGTGCGCCCATCCATAGACAGTGAGAAAGTTTTCTTTGCTGACCGCCTGACCCTTTTCTCATTTCCAAGCATCCTTCTCCTCAATCCAGCATGCCTTGAGCCTGCTAAAGATTACAACATCAAGACCCTGGTAAACATGCATACTGTGTGCTAGGTAGCACAAAACATGGATATTGTTCTTGCATGCATGCTCAAGAAATGCACATGTAAAGTGAGACATGTGTTCATCGACAAGGAGCAGTTGTGGGCAACCGTTTGCTTTGCCATGTGTATGCTTGTCAAAGTGCTGAATCCATTCAGCCCCAATCTTACCATCTGTCCATCCCTTTTTTGAGTATTCAAGCCTTCATTTCACCATCAATAACATGCTCAATCTGTTTCTGTGCATACTTACAAAGCATTGGCAGGATTTTCTTGTTGCCAGTTTGTTGAGTAACCCTTTCCTTTGAATATGACTGTGGGCAGCATAACTTCTCCATCAGCACAAATGGCAACAATCATGGTTGTAGTTTATTTGCTTCCACATTGTTGCTGATACACAGTGTGTGCTTCTGCCTCAGTGAGAACTCCCTCACCATGCCTGCCATCAGATGGCTGTAGCCCAGTTTCATCAAACCCCCAGATACAATCACATTTAATTCTTTGTGTTTCATTACCCATGTCAATGGTCTCCTTCAAGAGGTTAAAATAGGCCTTCTTCATTGCCAGATTCACAGCACAGCCTCTTGCACTGTCCAGACCTCTTGCATAGTAAGTGCCCAGCTTGTCTTTATGCTTCAATATGAACCTATCCATTCAGTTCTTGCCCACAGCTTGAAAGGTAGGCCTAAGACGAGCCTTCAAAATGTCATTGACATGCTCCATCAGTCTTTAATGACTAAGAGGGAACCCACGGCGTGCTGTCTCCTGCACATATGTAATGACTACCTTAGACTCCTCTTGTGTCAACCACCCCTTTGAAGCATTGAATTCAGAGAGGGTACATCCACCTTTGGTGATATTTGAGAGTGTTTTATAGTTGAGCTTGACACTGATGCCAGTTTGTGAAAGGTATTCACTCTCAACATCTTTGCAAATGGTATGGAGCCCCTTCTTTGTGGTTCCTGTGTTTGCTGATTCAGTGTTGTATCTTGAAACAGCTTGTTCCATGAGTTGGTCCTTTGTTTCATGCATGAGCTGCTTTTTGCAAGCAATTGGGACAGCGCGACCCAGCATGCCAGAGTGTTGACTGTGGCACTGCTCTGTGGCCCAAGACCACCTTTGTACATTAGTGTGACAAGTTTCCATGACATTCAGTGCTGATAAGATTTTGACCTAGCAACATCTTGCCATGTAAGACTCAGTACAACATGATCCCTAGCAAATCAGCTTTGCTATACAGCAGAGAAAAAATTTTGTTCATTCCTCAGATTGATATGCACTAATTTCACCCTGGAAATGTCCTGCCAACTTATTATACCTCAGGTAAATTTCAGGTTGCTGTTTTTTTGACAAATTTATGATCTGGAGTTGTGTTATGATTAACCCCTTTCTTCCTTATCACTTACCTATGCATGGGTATAAGTCCCAATTTGGATGTTCTTTTCTTTTCATCACTGACTATGATACCTTGACACATTACCTGATTTTCATTGCATTCTATGCAATTTCACTTGCTTCATCAACAACTCCACCCTACCCTATATAAGGCTTGTCTTTCCTGTACTTGTACCTTTAAGCTAGACCTCCCCTTCATGTACCTCAATATACTGGGTCTTTGCTCCACCCCTTGTCTTTGCTCTTAGTTTCTCCATGGGAACCTTCTTGCTCTTTGAGACTTTGTAACACTCTTGAGGTTATGCTGTTCTAAAGAGAACCTCTTGTTCACTTCAGGGCATTAGACCTTCAAGGCAGTATTTTATTTGATGATAGATCATTGAGACAGAACAAGCAGAAAGCCTTGTTCTCCCAGAACTGTTGTACTTCATCCTTGAAGAGTGGCTTGCCCTGCTCTCCTTCATCCCTCATACCCTAGACCCTCTTTAGGGGCTACACCTATTCTCTATCCAAGGTAGTCATAACAACAGGTCTAGCTTTCCTGTCAGCTACCATATGGTAAGCCACCATTTCTTCAAGGCCCCCCATTGATACTCGTTGGCGCTCCTGCCCCAATGAACCCTCTGACTCCGAGTTGCTTCCACACAACCAGACCCCCTCTGACAAGGATGACTTCCTACCCACTGAAGAGGATACTGAAGTCACTCTCAACCTAGCCCACCCCCTTTTCTACTTTGCATCTATCCCTCAGGTGCTGACTCCCCCATCACCAACACCCCAGCTGCAGACCAGGAAATTTTTCTTCCCTAGCAACCCCTTAGATTCATCTGAACCCCAGGAAGTTATAGAAGCCTTTGAAAGAATGTCTTCTTCTAACGCCATGGAGCTCAATCTCAACCCCCCTGCACCCTTTGATGGTAATACTGCCAACTCCAAGGACTGGTTGGACATCATTG
>JBBPTO010001376.1:0-16182 GCA_038094155.1 Pulveroboletus cf. aberrans
ACACTTACTCTCTCTTACCAAATTGATTGAGTTGACACTCCATCAATAGCCAGACATTCAAGTTCAAATCAGTATCTAAAATTATGGAGTTCTGTGCTGGCAGTGTGGATTGGTTGTACCTCCTCAATTGTAAAGGCCAGATAGGTATTTCACTTTGTTTGTAGACATCTTCTTCAGATAACCTCAGCCTAGATTCAAAATTGTTCACTGCCCATGCTAGTGAATCTGGCAGGGTGGTCCAGTTCAGGTCTGAATGATCTTCAAGCTGGAAGTCAAGTACAGGGTGCTCATGGCAGAAAGTAGTGGGGTGCTCAACTTAGTTTTATCTGCTATTCCACTACTAGAGGTCATTGACACTTGAACCTGGAGGAACTTTACTGATTTAATGAAGCAAAGCTTGAGCCTGTGTGACACTGACCATGACATGCCATCACCCAACCATTTTGACTCACACCACAGGGAGAGTCGAATAAGTGTGAACAACTTAGTGTAAATATAGAGTTAAACAATTGTGCCTTGGAGAAAGAATAAATCATTCTATATCATTTTCAGAAAACTTAGACAACACTGTCAGAGAAACTGAGGCCATCAAAAGAGGCAGAATAACTTGTCCTTACTTATTCAGAATAATAATAACCTTGTGTTATGCTAGCATATTAAATAATGTATTCTGAAAAGGATTTTAGCTCTGTTATGATTGCAAAATTAAAACTTGTTAATGAATACTTCCAATCAATACATTGAAGCTCAAATTTTAACTTGACCATATCATCTGAGTTTGAGCATGAGGGGGAAATATAAGTCAAATAAGTCTACAAAATAATATTGGTGATGGTATTTATCAGCATTTTCTGTCTCTGTTATTCCATAAGTATGAGTGGGATACTCAGGAGGCTGGTCAAGGGGCCAGTTAGAGGGTCATCAGAAATAAATAAATGGGCCAACAATCTGATGTATTCCTGGCCAAGCAACATCCAATAGCATGACCATGAAAAGGGTACTTTCTACTTCCTTCCACATGTCTGACTATGGAGTGTGTTAGATATATGAAAAGAAAAGAAAAGAAAAAGATCTACCTTTTTGCACATGGAATGGAAACTGTTAGCTTTGCATTTTGACACCCATTCTTTAGAAGCCATGGTGGAAGGGCAGTGCTGTCAATGCCATTAGCATGGATCAGAGGGAGAAACTACTACTACTACTACTACTACTACTACTACTACTACCACTACCACTACCACACCAGATATTCTGGAATGAAGTCCACATCATCTCACATAGTGGGAGTCTCTGACATTCTCCAACATAATTCCATTTCATTTCACTACAATATAATCAATTTCATGCAATACTATTTTCTCATTCAGCATGAGTTCATCAATATTGCCATTCAAGTTTTGTGATTTGACTCCAATGATACAAATTTTTCTTATTCTCAGACATGTTCTCAAAGTGACTCCATAAGAGGTCATTGCAATCTATGATGATGAATTTGTTGAAACAGGTTTTGGACTGCTTTGATACCATTGGTCACTTTTGTTCCATGAACAAGATCCCAGTTTTCCTCTTAGGAATTTCTTCACCACTTGCATTATTTCAGGTGGAAGATGATGTCATAGCAAAGCTCCAGTCATGGATTCTTGTAATTTAGTGGCAAGAGTAAATGCCCTATTGTACCTCCATTTTCATTCAAAACCTTGACTCTGCATCACATATAGCTGCCACTCTTTGAATGCTGGTAGATTTACTCCTTTGAGATTTCATATCACACCACATCAGTGTAAGTCTGGTATACATTTGTATCAGTCAATATGGCACACACTATTGGAAAGATGAATTCATCAATTTCTGTTGGTTGGTCCACAGTGCTGAGTCTGCTTTGGTGGAATATTGTGTTGGAATGAAGATGGACTGGTAGGTTATGAGCCCTTCTAGACTCATCTAGGTACACTAATAACTTTCAAATTAGGATTTATATATCTATATCATCAACTAATAATGTTTGAAACTGATTCACTATACATTTCATCTATATCACGATTTAAATGAATATATATAATACTACATATTAGATATCCTATTGAAATGTGCATCTTTTCATCTTGCCATCCAGGATGGTGACAATGCATGGCTTGTTGAAAATCTGACTAGCAGTGCACATGTATTCACATTCACCATCTAGGATGGTGGCAGCACATTGCCCCTTTTAATCAATGTCTATACCCTTCCATCTTGCTGTCCAGAACAGCACCTGCATGTATGCCATCAAAAATCACATAACTTGCAGTGTATGTGTCTCACTGTCCAGGATAGCAGTGGCACATGTGGCATTGAAAATTGTTCACTGTCCTTCCCCTCATCTGCAAAAAAAAAATCATATAAACAAGGCTATGTTATGTAGGCTGTATTAGACTGCATAGTGCTCTGTAGCTGAGTACCTTCTATGTTGCCACCATGGCACTCTGTAGTCAAGTGGTTTACTATATTGACTATGTGATAAAAGAACATTGTATGACAAACTATGTAGCACAAGAAACACATGATGTGTGCCAATATTGTAGTTGTTAGCATACAGCTGGAGAATTCAAGTCGAATGTTGCTCACACAATACCTAAGAGTGACTTATATAATATGCATGATGGTAAAATTTTGTGATGTACAACAATAACTTAGAAAATGTGACATATATGAAGATCTACCACCTAACTAGGACAAAGAGATAAAGAATGTGAGACCTGTTGGTTGTATAGTAGCAGAATGGAAAATGTCCATACAAAAATTGAGTATCCACCTTGTGTCCCCCATGTTCCAACCACATGTCATAAACGTTCCAAGTGCTCCACATGAATCATGCTCTCATATCTGAGGTAGTCATTATCAAGTCAGTACCACAGAAGATTCAACCATTGTGAACACACTTTTGCTATGTTTGCCTGATTTTGACCTCTTCTTCTGTCCAGCTGACTTCCTCTTTCACAACACATCTGCATTTGGGAATGCTCCAGAGAAAGCCTGTTGCTAACTGAAAGCGCTGGTGGTGGTGGTGGAAGGAGAGAGTAGCTCCACCTGCACTTGGACATCCCTGTTGTAGTGGAACCAGGCTGTGTCATACAACAACTGCTGGAATTCCTGAAGAAAGTGTGTCCAATCAACAGGGAACATGGCAGCCTCTGCAGCATTGCAAAGTGTATGAATTGTCACATGATCACTGTCTTGATGGTCCTCTATGATAGTGGTGATCCAATTCAAAAGCCATTGGGAAGTCACATCCAGTAAGTTTGTGACTTTCTCCATGGACACATATGGGTATAGAGTCTGGCACTAGAGTGAATAGTGTGACAATATATATGATAAGGATATACTTACCCCTCATGTGGTGAATGGGTTCTCTTCACTGAAATTGAAATTGAACTGACCATCATCACCATGGATGAACATGAAAAAATTAATGGCCCTGATGTTGACCCACATAACATCCTTGACAATAATGGAATGTAGATGGAGGAGCTCTTCATCAGATAGTTCAAAGTTGAAATCTGTTTCCAGAAGTCATGGTCATGAACTGAGAGAATGGCCCAGGTCTTGCAGCTTAGAAACCTTATCATGAATAGTGACCATAAACACCATGTTGATGTTTGAGGTGTTGGACATAAGCTTCTGCAGATGGCATTGAAGGTCAATGCATGACTGACTAACTCCACAGTTTCTGACCCAGATGGAGCATCTGTGTTGACTGACATGATGTAAGTCAAGTCAAAAGTCTGGAATGCTTGATTTTCTGTTTCCTAGGCTGCAAATCACAGAGTTAAATTTGAATTGCCATCAGATGTGCTCTTATTGATAAGGATTCAGGAGCATTTGAACACATTCAGCGAAAAAGGCAGGGGTGCACTCATGCACTGGAAGAGGCATCATTCCAGTAAGTTGAAACAGGTCAGGGTTGTAGAAAAGCCTATAGGAATGCTCTGGTATGTATAGTTGTGGAGTGGTGATGTAATGCTTACTTGGAATAGAAAGAGTTTATTCACACATAACTTATCAGTTGAAACTTCTTGGGTTGAACATCTGCAAACATCTGTGAAAATGTCAGATAATAGAGCTGATGGAACAGATTTCCTGACTCATGTCTCAAAAGACAGATATTGAAAAGTTTGAATGATTGTGAAGCAATGATCAGTGTCAATTGTAAGAACTTGCTTGGAAATCAGCTTGATTGAGAACAGAGTATTGAGTATTATTTTGTCACAAACATCCAAGTTGAGTGACAGCTGTATAGCTTCATTGGTTAGGGATGAGAAAAGACACCTGGGTTGGGGGCTAATTAAACTCCTTGGTTACTACATCTACTATCAATGAAAGTGTGGTCCTGGAACAGAGAGAAGGTGTTTGTGATGAGTTCCTACTGTGACTTGAGGGAGTGGTGCAGCCAGAGTGGCTTCTTATAAGGGAGCTCTTATGCAGCACAACTGGCATTGTGCTCCAAGTCTCTGGAAGAGAGAGTGCAGAAGTCATATCCAGTTCATATGTTATCTCCAGCATGTCCATCTCCTCTTTGTCCTCTTCATCTCTCTTCCAACAATCCTTATTTATATCATTTTCATCCTCCACCACATTCACCACCTTCTCATTCTCCTCAACTTTACCCTCAACTGGCAGTCCAAACTCCATGAGAGTATCTCTGATAATATCAGTAGTGATAGAAGGTGTTTTCACCAGCTGGGTAACTGGCACTCTGGTGTATATCCTATGACATGTCAGCAGCTTCAGATAGCTCCTGTGAGTAGCACTCACCTTCCATGATCGTAAATGTGCTACATGATGGTCAGCATAATACCCACCTTTTGAGTTTGCTTGTTGAAGTCATGCATATAATCAAGGTGCACCTTGAAACACTGCAAGTAATGATCTTCTTTGAACATGAGCTTCTTGAACTTTCCAGTTTCCCATTTGTCAATGGTGCATTCAAACTGAACAGTGTACATTGTTGATGTAAGAACGTTCAAAGACAACTTACACCAGTGAGTGCTAGTGCATAGACTATAATGGGAAATGGCTGGAAGTACTGAGCCCATTTGACACCTTTGTCTGACTTGTGTTTGAATAGTACATCATTGATAACCTGCTGAATGGCACTGCTTCTAAAAATTCCCTGGCATTGTAGGTGAAATTCTTATTAGAGACAATAGTAGTCAGTCGATTGGGACAGAACAAAAACAGCACAGAATGACTTACATGAAACATAAATGAAGTGTTCGTTTTTAGCTCATTAAACAGATGACTGTCTCCCACCTGGAAACTGTACATGGACATGGCGATCGATCATGCATTCTGTTTAAACAGCAAGCAAAGTTTTGTAGCTCATGTCATGATCTAAGAGCAAGTCAGTATACCTGTTGCACATTGATGTGTCTACTCACAAGCAAGGTGAGCATTGAATCATGTCTGACATAAGGTAAGCAATGGTGTTGACATGCAAAACTCCAAGCTGCTCTCACCCATTCTGTAGCACTGTCTTCTGTAGAGTAGAGTGCCTCATTCAGTAAGATGATGTGAAAGATTTCAATGGCAGTGTCCAGGACACAACATGTGGGTGGGTTATAGTCCCCTACCTTGGGCTTAATGTATAACTTATTCTCCAGGGATACAATGCACACTGTTGGCATCAATTTCTCAGTGCCACTGGTGACACCTTGCCCCTTTTGCCCTCCCTCCTTATCAAGCCCAGATTTGTCATCAGTGCTTTCTATTACACCATGGCAGTAGTGTTTGGGTGATTGTGGTTGAAATTCTATGGTAGCCCCTTCGATATGCTGGTCACCTTCATCCTTTTGACTGTAGTGAGCATAGTGCAATGACATAGTGCCACCATGTTGAAGAGAGGTTGACTGACCTAAACAGCTATAGATCTCCAGATAGGAAACTAGCAGGTCAATAACACAAAGAAAGAAAGTGAAGAAATGATTGGTTCATTCCAGAGGAATTGCAGGTAGAGAATCAAGGTAATGCAACTGCAGGGGTTACAGGACTCCTTGGTAGTCGATCTAGAAGAGCTCCTAATACTTCAGACACAGCTGACAAGCACAGAACTTGATTCTTCTAGGATCAAGAGAGAAAAAGAAGTGAAAGAAGATTTGGATACAACTGGATTGATGAGGACAGAAGTCTCAGACTCGAACTGAGTGATAGATGATTGAATAGATGTGTGCAAAACACAACTTTCATAGTCTGGGCAAATGTGAGACTCTAAATAAGGGAAAAGAAAGGAGCATTTGACATGAATCCAGTAACCAGATCACAATACAGAGTGTCTGGTACATAGTGTCTGGTACGCTATACATATAGTAGAGGTCTGTACAGTAGACAGACTGGATTGAAAAGAAATGAATGCAAGGAAACAGGTACATACAAGTAGGGCAGACTGGAACCGAATTGAACACAGATGGACACGGATGCTTGATGACTTGACAAGGACCTAGTGAAAGTCAAATAGACATAGAATGATTAGATATGGACATAAGGAGTGATGGCTTCTTACAACATACCAAGATAGATAGGTGGTTTCAGGATCTTTGTTCATCGGAAACAGCAGCATGGGTTCATGGTCACACAGTTGCTTCAATGGCTGAGCATTTGTGAGTTGAGTTACAGTAGCAGACTTGGATTCCAGGCCATGCACTCTGGGCAGAAGTTAATGCTGTATTCAAGCATTGGTGTTGGATCAATGAGATGTCTCATCTTTCACAAGGTCAGCACATTTTTGTGATAACAAACAGATGTACATGCCACTCCCATGGAGAATTTGCCTAGAGCCAGGGGGACTGTTCCCTTATGTGGAATCAAAGGCTTCGCAATATTAGCATGATTGGTTGTGGCAAGATGTCCCCCAGCAGGACAGGTTGAAAACTGGAAGTGGAACAAGTTACTAGTGTATTTGTTAGTGTAACATGAAAGGACTCACTGCCTTGTCAATTAACATGGGGATCTGAACATTATCATTCCCCTGCATCTGAGTCCATTTGACCATGAGTGGGTCATAGTCCACAGCTTGAGAGGATTGAATGCATTTGTGAGTTCACTCCTCTCACCATTTCTCCCTTTGGTGGCATTCTGCTGCCCTAGGAGTTTTCCCTGCAGGAGATCATCTGGAAAAAAATCGGAAGTTGCAACAGTCATGATTACTGGAATATCAAACTGATCCTTCATAACTTGAACCTTTTCTGTGGGATGGCAGATGGTGACATCAGACACTTGGTGCCATCTAAGTCAAGGGCTGGGCCCATCAGGGTGACACTTGAATAGAATCACCTTACCATTTCATGAATAGCCAGCTGATGACATGTCAGCAAACCCAGTGCCACCCAAGTCGAACTTGACTTACCATGGCACTGACTAAACTGAAATGATCAAGTGATCCCTTTCTTGGGAATGCGATGAATTCACTAAGTCGTGAACTACCAGGTGAAGTGAATCAATGGTTTCAATCAAACTGGAGGGTACTTAGCCACTAACAATTCATATACAGACATGACACTCACCTGAATTGAAAAGGACTGTTTTATCTATGGCCTCATGAGGGTTATAAGTTGGCACATGCTTGTGATGAACACCCATGTAAAACATCAGATGAACTTAGAAAAATTGCAACCAGTCATCATGAATCTGACATACACATGAACCTTGGGTGGATGTCACTTGAACTTGCTTATAACCTGCAGGTTCTTACTACACCTTGCCAAGCATGGATGTTTCTTCCATCAAGAAGAGTGTACTGCCCTCAGCAGGCCTTTCAAAGTCAGACATTTTCTCCAACAAGAGCTCTTAGGCTCATACTACCTACCTCCTGCCACAGATAACATGGTCAAGAGCAACCCTGTTGTTGTACTCCAACTCTTACCTTCTCATACTTCAATCAGTTCTGGGAATTCATCATCCTTAGCCAGCCTGAAGGAAGACAATCTGGTCATTGAGCCAGTCTCACTCACCTCCAATTTCTCTGGCAACATCTTTCTCAGCAAGCCACAAATCAGAAGAATGTCCTCCAGCTCAAACGCTCTTGATCATTCACACCCCTTCATTTCTACATCATATGAACTCCACCACATGCAGGCAACCCATGTGGTCTCACCCAAACTCAACAAGACTCACAACCCACAGTTTCATCTATATACATCAAGGAGTGACCATATCTCCTCTGGATTGCAGTATGTAGCGCAGGCACTAGGAATAGTGTCTTCTATGAGTCTGGCCCTTGATGAGGTACAAGAGGTATGTATATCTGAACTTCATTGAATGTCTCACAAATATGGCAATAGAACAAGGAGGGATTCATTGACGCCCTGTCTGCCATGCCAGACACCATCTTGCAGAGAGCCCTCAGCTCAAAGTGCACTGACAGCAACTGCATTGCTCTATGGATCACCCTTGCAACAGCTGAAATCAAGTGCAGCAAGCAGCAGACAGAGCTCTTGATGGCTACGTGAGAGCAACACAGTGGAGACCTTGCTGTCCACAAGGAATACCTTAACATGCTCAGTTACATAGTCAGACAGTGAGGGATTGGGAACAAGAAAGAATGTGAACAAATCCATCGAGCCACAAAGGAGAAGAATCAATACTTCTGGGGCATCTACATGGAGAGGCTTATTGCACTAAATATATCTCAACAGCATGAAGATAATATGAAGGAGGTTCTCAGATCATGAGGCAGGAATTGTTCAGCTGGAAGGGGGCCATGTGATGACTAAGATGGTCCAGATCACTCTAACTAGGGTAATACAGAAGGCAAAGAGGTAATTTAAATGCTTGCCTCTTGATTTTGATCACTGTGATTACTACATTTCTTGTACCCTATATCCACCAAATCAATTGTGTTGTTCTGCCTGCCTGCCTATATCGTCTCTGTCCACTTTCCCTCCCTTCATCCATAACTCCTACAGTAAGTGGTACAGCACCTCTGCTACATGACACTCATCTCTAGAATGGATAGAATAATTGGAATAATCTACCAGTGAGTCTATCTGCTGATCCTAAATCATTTGTGGAGGGAAATCTGGATGATAACTCTATTTTTGTGCCCTCAGCGATGCCCAATGCTGTCTCATCAGAATTCACTACACCCCATGATGTATCCACAACTTACTACCCCAACCATCAAGCCATGTTTGCTAGTGGACCTGGATCACAACTAGGAATGCCCTCTCACCTCTGTGAATTTGCCACATTTGCAGGTTATTACCCCAATGATCAAGCTGCAACTGCTGGCCCCAATGTGTTTGAATTTCAATCAGACCAACTCAACCCACCCATTAGATTCATTCTGCAATCAGAACTGAAGAGTATAATGGCCATATGTACTTTTTACTAATTACATCAGGGCTCTAATTCATGCTTTTCCTCTAGGCTGCTAGTAGTTCATGCCACACCAAAAGTTCTGTGATTTATCACCCCAAGTATTGTCAAGATATATCCACTAACCTGGGCTTGGAACTCGGGTTCCAACCAGGTCAATCTGGCATTAGTTTTGCTCCACAGTCCAAACTGATGAGCACTATTGCATTCTCACTCACTGACAGTCAGCCAGATAGCTACACAACATGGCAGATTCTTTGTAGCATTTTGGAACATGTTCTGTTTACCTGCAGTTGCGGAACATTTGAAAGTAATGTACATCAATAAGATTGTCAATGCCCTAGATGTGAAGGCATTCATGAGAGATGCAACTTCTCAAATCAATAGACAGACGACGCTGGTAAGTCAATCAAAATTGGAAATAATATGTTCATTTTAATTCATGGCTGGCCAACAGTCCAGGGTACTCATGGCAATAGACTGTACCATTTTAAGTATTCAATCTTTCAGCACATTGACCTCTACCAGAACACTCGCTAGCATGTTCTTTCTTCTCAGTGCTGCTTCCTTGTTCACAGGCTTGTTGGCTCTGTGCTTCAGTGAGCAAATGAATTTTGTTGTGTTTTCAGTACATTCCAAGTCTAAAAGGTTACCTCACTTGACACATGATACAAATGCAAATACAGGAGTTCATCTTGGATGAAAGTGTTAATGTTGTCATACTTGTATTCAGCTTACCTGGCGTTTGTTGTATCTCAAGGTGGGTGACAGATTCTGTCTTATATTCTGTTACTGTTTTGTTAAGAACTATCCGACAGTGCAATTTTGATAGTTATCTCCTTTGTGGTCAGTCTTTTCTTTGATTCATTAGGTTCATGGGCTATGAATGTCACCTGCATTGTGACCCTCATGTATTTCAGTACTGTTGTACCTATTGAGAACCACAATTTTTTGCACTGAATTAGTTTATGTGAATGACACACAGAATTCAACCATCTAGTAGGACCCATCCTTGCAGCTGTGCTAGAAGTGAGAAAGATATGTATATGCCGATGTCCAATAATGCTCCCAGCTTGAAGAAATATCTCTTTGCCACCCCTGGCAAACTCTTCCATTGCCAGTGGGGATTTTTGCTAGATCCATGTTACTCAGGCTTTTGTTGACAGTGACTCAGAGAGCCATGGAACATTGTTCATTAGCATGACCTCCTCATTCTTGCTTATCAACAAGGGAAGATCCATCACAGATTTCTCATCACATTCATCTGAGGTATTGATGCAACTTATGGTTTGTGATGCAGTACATGCAGGTTAGGCATGTACTGGCAGGCAAGTTGTCCTCCGAGTCATGTGCATGTACTCTGTAAACATCAATGACTTGTGCTTAGCATGATATGCTGTTATTTCCACTGAACTTGAATGAAAAAAAATGCTACTTTTCCCTGCCTGTGCAAGTCTTGCACAAACTCTAAGGAGTGTTGCTGAAATTGAATGTAGTGGAATGAGTGCAGGGTGACTGATGCAACCATTCAATGCTACACTTGTCCCAGAGCTTGACACCCATCCGAATCAGCTGGAGCCTGAAATATCTTGCATTGAGCATGGAATCATTCATCAGTCATCTCAATTAAAGAATTTTGTGACAAGATTGCAGGGCATCAGTGAATGAATCTGACAGCTTTATACTAACTGAAGTCCAGGTTCACTGAAACACTCCTGGGTATGTACTACATAAAATAACAATAACTTCAATGCAATTGTTCTAGTGCAATTTCCTCCTAAAGCCTCCATGACTCAGACACACTACGACTCATGATTCTGCCACCCATATGAGTTAGATAAGCTTGTTCACTTCAGGCAAGAATATCACCCACTCCTCCATTCAGTTGGAAGTGACACTGGAAATGCCTTCTTGTTAGTACGGAAAAGTTTTCTAGATGGTTTCTTGGCCCTAGAATTTTCACCCTGCACATTCATTGAGCAGACTTTTTTTGAGAATTGGAAGCGGGAAGAGGTATCTGAGGGAATCAGTGCCTCAAGGTTCCTCTTCAAGCCGTTTGCAAATGTGAATTTACCAGTATGACTGACTGACACTGGTAGAGTTATACATCAGTGATTTCATTCATTGATGATTATGTTATGTGCTCACCAGCCCCAGGCTGGTGCAAACTTGGTGTATCTCAGATACTCACCAACTGCAGGCTCAGGTGATTCCCTGATGGCTAGCGAACCTTGATGATAAGTAGTTCATCATCAATACTCAACACTACCAGAAGAGAGCTTCTATACACACTAGTCACAGGCTCAAATGATTTATGAGTACCATCCCCTTGGACATTGGATGATTCTATTATTTCTGCTGTCAGAACCTTGGTGAATGGAAATTAACAATGAATACTATACATACCAGCTGTAGGAATTTTCCCTTTGTGAGAATTTTTGCCATTCCTTGGGTCTTTGCCTTTCTCATTTCTATCAAGTATGGATTCAATCTCTATATCCAAACCTAAGGATGCTCCTGCCCCATCAGGTGGGAGATTATTAATGGAAGGTAGTCCAGATACAAGCAATATTTTCATATCTATGTATATGATGTATTTGTATTGTGGGAAAGCACCTCATTGGACTTACCTCTTCCATGCCATGTCTTCAGAAATTGTTCCAACATGAAGGCCTTACCCCGGTGAAGAGAGGTTAACTGCTATACATCTCTGAACAGGAAAATAGCAGGTTAGCAACACAAAGAAAGAAAATGAAGGGACAATAGGTTTGTCCCAGGGGAATTGCAGGTAGAGAATCAAGGGAATGCAACTGCAGGGCTTACAGATGCTTGATGACTCGACAACGACCTAGTGAAAGTCAAATAGATGTAGAACAACCAGATATGGACCTAAGAAGCAATGGCTCCTTACACTGGGCACAGTCTGTCATCAAACAGTCCACAGTCTGGTTGCAAACTAAATTGTACACAATGACCACCTCTGTTTGACCCTGGTGCCAAGCACACCCAATGACTTAATTAACTAGCATACTTGATCAACATTGATCCTGCATGAAGGTTATAATGGCTCTCTATTATAATAATATGGGCTCATGAAAAGAATGATCACTATGGCAGCAGTCAGATTGAGACTAACTGAGCCAACATTGGATAGAAGGAGGACATGGCATTTCTTGTCACTCTGGAAATCTGCCACAGTCTGATCATGTTCCTCTACAGTTTGTGTGCCATTTATTGCCATGGCATCAATCCCATACACTCTAAGTATCTATGGAGGAGATATGGATAAGTAAGTTAGATGTTATGGACTCACTGGGGCTATGTGCTGAGAGGATCAATGGCATCATTATTGTAAACTCATGATAGATCAATATCTTTCTGGATTCGTTATCCAACTTCAGCATTTGTGTGTTCTCATCTGTCTTGAGCAGTGTTCAGATGTGCTGTGGACTTCCATTGACATCAGGTATCCATGGTCAGTTGAGGATGATATGGTCATTAGCATCAACAACATATGAAAGCTTGAGGAGGTCACAGAATAATACCAGCATGAGCAAATTCACAGACTGGTGGTAGGAAACCGATGCCATCAACATGTTGGCCTTTGTTGACTGGACTCTGAAATATTCAGCCCATGTATTAACAACTGGATATGATGGGGACTCATGAAATGGAAAGGCTGCTTTAGTTTGTCCTTCCAGATAGAATTTCTGGACAAGAAAGTCAGAATGGCATATTAGTAGTGAAAGAGCACATTTACTGTGTTAAAACCTTCCCCATCTTCAACCATTTCAAGTGCATCCCTGTCACAAGCCTTGTGGTTAAGAGGGACCAACCAGGACTTTGGATACATTTACAGCTTACCCACTGCTGAATCCATCAAGAACTTTATGAATGATCATCAACTCTTTGTCAGTCAATATCAGCTTAGTGACAATCATTTTGTATGGTGGTAGAGAATCATTGATTTTTCTCTCATTGTATCATTTGGATTCCACAGTGCAATGTATGATCCTACCACTATAGCAGGCATGAATAGATTCAACCCACTCACCATGCACTGTTTGCACTCTCTGGACAGAATCAGGTGTGACTTGAGCACAAATATCATCCTTGCTGATCATGGCAGCCAGTTATTTCCACTGAAATAGTCTTATTCTGGCAGGTTATGTCACAGCATGCAGATCTTATTTTCTTCAAGAATGAACTCTCATGTTCATCGCCATCTCTACCACAAAATTGGGGGATACATAGTAACTTTCCAAGGTTGCACAAATCCTGCTGAATATGTACAGTTCGATTCAACAATGAGAAATCTCACTGATTGCTCATCTGAGGAGAGGTAAAGAGTGGAGTAGTGGTGAGCAACAAAGGGAGTCTTGAGGGTTTTGTGAGTTCCAGCACAACATACCAGTTTGCACTGGCATTGCAAAATTCATGGGCCTTGTCAATGATTGTCATACTGAACTGGCAATCATTAGATATGAATTTTTGTACAGCACAGGAAGTTTGATGTGGAGTTGATTGTCAGTTGCTTTGTTAGCATTTTTGTTCCCATGAATCCGGCTTACATCGAAAGCCTTCCCAAATGTTGTCATGACCTTCAGAAATGAATGCATGCCATATAACTCCAGTGGTCTTGAAACTTACCGAGTGAGAAACAAGTATAATGTGATTGACATGGGGCATTGCTGAAGTTTTCCAGTTGCCCTCCCAAAACTGACTGAATTTCAACTCAATCATAGGGAAGATGTAGACTTCAATTTACCCTGGGGTGAAAAATGTATGTAGCTCAGTGAACCATTGATAAACCAGTGAGTGTCCAGCAACAATGACATGAGGAAGGTCAGATACATATAGTTGCATGACCTGCAAAGTAGGAGATGTTTTCTGTGCCAATGTCAGCAGGTATATGTCTGAAAACAATCTGTGGACCTATGATTTGAGCAAGTTTAACATCGAGGTCAGGCAATTTGATTGCCTTGCCCACAACCTTATGGCCTGCCATTCATTCTTGTATATAGAAGGAGTCAATGATAAAGGTGATAACTCCCATTGCAAGGGCAGTCTTGCCCACCCTGACTGCATTGGTGATGAGAACTCCAGGAGATGCAGTTTTGACAGGCTCAGCAGTAAATGTTTTTTCAATGATAGAGGCAACGTCAACAAGCTGGTGTCAGAGGAGGCATAATGGCTTCATATCAGGGTTTCTGGGCAAGAATTGCTTCATTTTATCAGTGTCCTATGTGCATAATCCTGATGACAATCAGAACCATGTGAACAACATAAGGTGTGCATCTGGAAAGTTTAATAGCCTTGATAATGTTTCTTCATTCTGTTATGAAAACCTTTCTATTCCTAGATCCGCAAGCTCTAATCAGGCATCCTGTGCACCATCCTCAGATCTGAGAAGACTTTGTAGCTGCTCATGGTTGGTAACTTCAAGGTTGAATAGTTGAACATATGTACCCCAGATCTCTTTGATGTCACTGGCAGCAGCAGTGGCAATCCCTTTCACATGCATGACACATTTTCTACCATGAAGCCCTGTACACTCAGAGTAAGGTTGGAGGGTATGATGACAAGGGGTTGATGCACACCAGTCTCAGTTACCATTTTCTCAGGAAGCATAGCCTTGTCAGATGGCAGCTTCCTCAAAGTTTTGATTGCTGCCTGTAGTATTTTCTCAAGTTCACTCATCATTTCAAGTATTCTGCCTGCTGCATCTTCCTTCTTGGGAAACCAGTAACTTGAGACCCTGTAGGACTTCAGTGCCTTAATGGCACTCATGATTTCGGAAACTGTGGGTTCTTTTTTCTTGATGTCTATAAGTCACAATCACCAATCCATAGCCTAAGTAAATCAAATGGCTTACTGCAAAAGGCAGTTTGGGTGATAAGTCTTTTATTGACAAGCATCTTTGAGGCTCACATGTACTTCTTCTGCTGATGCTCCCACTCATGGTGGACCAATGCACTAACAGCCTCCTTAAATTCTCCTACAATCCGAGTGTTTGCAAGGCAATTCTCTCTGAAAACAGCACATGCAATGGCATCAGGTGCACCATCCATGTCAGAACAAGGAGGAAAATCATCAAGCTTGTGCTTGTGATTCCAAATGTGGTGATGCAGAGACAATTCCTTGTTGTTCAAGGCTTTCTGAACATGGCAATATATTTCTAGATTAAATTTGTGGGATGCGTGCCATTTCACCAGTGTGGCATAACCACTTGGGTACTGTCCACCCTTGATGATCCATTGTTTAGCCTTCCTGCCATGAGTATTCTGCACTGTGGAAATCATAGAATTGATGGATTTGCATTCACTGTTGGAAAGGACAGCATTTGGCTGCTCGAAGAGCTGCTCTGTAAGGTGTCAAAAGTCTGCTTGGCATTCATCTGCAAATATGTCATCAGGACGATTGAGGAGAGCAACCAGAATGAGAGTCTGGATTTTCATGGACATATTGTAACACAAAAGTAGGAAAGAGGGATTAAACAAAGTGAGAAAGTAAAAATGGAAAGATCACAGAAGAACATTTATCAAGAAATGAGGGAGTGGTGTGAACCCACCCAGTTTGCCATGTTGAAATCACATCAGGTCATTGATTTCAGGGACCAATCCAGGCCCACATCACCTTGCCAAGAACAAAGCCAAACAAAAGAATTACAGGTAGTGACTCACAGCATGGCTTACTGGATATACTTTCAAATAGAAACTTGGATGTAGAGACTCTAAGCATGTATGTCTGATGTGGCCTTTGACAAAAATGGCAGTCTACTCACCAAAGCTGGTTTCAAACAGAGAGTATGATGTGGCCTCTGAGTCAAGGTGA
>JBBPTO010001377.1:0-16175 GCA_038094155.1 Pulveroboletus cf. aberrans
GTACTTACTTGCTGCCATGATCAGGAGACTGCCAGACACCCTGGCTATTTCAAAACCTGACAACTTGTCTCTGCTAAGTTTTGGTGGCCAGGATTGGCCAAATTCATTTGAAAAAAAAGAAGGCTGTGCCATTTTCCAGCAGAATAAGACAAACACTCACCCCACTGTCCCTCCACTGATACCGATTAAATCCTTATGTACACATCCATTCTGGCAGATCTTGTGTGATCTTATCACAGATCTCCCCTCTTTCTCTGGCTTTAATTCCCTGTTGGTTGTGATTGACCACAGGCTTACTAAGGGGGTAATTCTTTGCCCCACTAAGAAAACCATCACCACTGAGGACATAGTAACCCTCTTTTTCCACAAAGTTTTTCTTCATTTCAGTCTTTATGACAAAATCATCTCCAATCAAGACCCACAGTTCACCTCTTCCTTCACTAAAGAGCTAGGTTGTCTCTTGAACTATGATTTGTGATTGTCCACTGCTTATCATTCCCAGTCAGATGGTGAGACTGAATGAGTCAACCAGGAAGTTGAGATGTATCTTTGAATCTTCTGTGGCACAAACCCTGGTTTCTGGTCAGATCAGATCACCCATGCTGAATTTGCACACAATCACCATCCACACTCGGTCACTGGCAAGCCACTGTTTTACCTCATGATGGGTTATGAACCCCATTCCCTACCCATCATCCTCCCCATTTCTAGACTCTTCACCATTGACCTTCATCTGAAATCTCTCTCTGTGATGAGGGATGAAGCCCCAGCTGCCCATGAACTCGTACATCAAGTCATGGTGTTGTGAAACAAATGATCTTTTACCCCATTCTCCAAGGAAGATAAGGTTTGGCTCGAAGCCAAAAACCCCCATCATTCTGTCACAAACTCAAAGTTTACACCCAAGCAGAAAGGACCCTTCATAACAATGAAGGTACTGTCCCTGATTACATCTCAGCTCTGTTCACAGGCATGGAAGATCCACCCCATATTTCATGCTTCCCTCCTATCCCCATACAAAGAAAATACCATCCATGAAAAGAATTTCCTAAGGTCACCACTGGAACTTGTAGAGGGTGAGGAAGAGCATAAAATAGAGAAATTTTTGAAGCATCATGGTGTGCCATCTTCCTGCACATTTCTGATCTGTTGGAAGGGATATTCAGCTGAAGAAGATTCTTGGATCCCAGAATGGAACTTAAAACATTTACAATTCACCCTAGATATAAAAGACTTTACCCCTCCACTTTTCCTTTCCATGCTCCCTTAGAGAAAACCATCACTCAAAACAAAAATCATCTGCAGAAATAAACAAAGTCATGTCCTCATTCCCAGTCACCATTTCTTTCACCCCCATAGATACTGTTTCTTCTCCCTCATCTTTCATCCCCAGTATCCCCATTCCTGCTCTCATTATACTGGCTGTCACAGCCATCCCTCTCTGTCCAGTCAACTCTGTTTCCATCCTGTCCTTCACCCACCACCTTCATTGCAAGCTCCCTGGCAATGACTACCTCAGTCCAATGGCTGAAAGGTTGGTTGACTCCCATCTCTCTTCTACCATAGCTTTTCACCTCGACATCATCTTTCCATTATACACTGTCTATCAAGGATACCTCCAGATTCAGTGCTTGTCTCTCATGGCTGAATACCTACTCACCCCAGGCATTACTGATCATGGTGCAGCTCATATTGGCCAACATCTCAGATCTTCCGGACAAGATCAGAGGCCTCCTCTTAATGACAATGCACCAGTTATAAACGGGAGAGTTTTTAGCAGACATCAACCATTACCTCCAGGACCTAGCTGAGTCCCAGAACCTTCACACCCCTTTCACATTCTCAGAACTGTTAAATCCTGCAGCACTCACTGCCACAGAGTGTGCAGAGGCTTACTAAACTGGAAAACAAAGAGATACCCTCCTCCTCTCCTCACACCCCCATTACCATGAGACCTGCCATCACTGCTACTGCTTGGGCCATTAGAGAATAACTGCCCAAACTACATTTGCCCCATTTGCCATTGTACTGCTCCCAGACATGCTCAAATGTGTTGCCCTTTTTGCCAGTGTCAACCAACACCTCCCTCATCAAGCTCACCTTCCTCATCACACAGCTCAAGAGGCTCACCATCTAGGCATCATGGCAATGGTTGCACCTCCAGCACTTGTCCCACTCATGTCAGACATGGCACCTTTGGCCAACCCATTTCAGTCCCTGCACCTCGATGATCTGCTTCCCCTCATTGTTTCCCATCTGATGATGATGAAGAATACACTGCAGAAGGAATGGTGAACATGACTGGTTTCTCTGGGGGTGGGCATTATCTTGATTTTTAATCCTTCAATGCAGTCTCAGACATACTAAGGAGGATTGGCCCCTTTTTTCCTTATCATGTGTCACTTATGTACACAATATAAGTTCCAATCTGGACATTCTTTTCTCTTCATTGCTAACTACAATATCATGACTATTTTTCTGATTTCCATTGCATTGTCTGTGATTTCATTTGCTCAGTCAGCGACTCCTTTCTTACATACCCTGAACTCTTCAAATGACTATATAAACTTCACCATCCAGTACTTATATTTTCCAAGCTAAACCTCCCCTTCATGTACCTCAATATACTGGGTCTTTGCTTCACTCCTCATTCCTAGTCCTTAGTTCCTCATTGGAAATCCCTCTGCTCTCTGAGACTTCATAGCACTCTTGAGGCTATGCTGTTCAATGAACCCCTTTCCACCCCACAATGAGAGATCATAGGGCAGTATAGTTCTTTTTGACATTTGATCATTGAGACTGAGCAAGGAGAATACCTTGTATCTCATTTTCATAGAGCAGTGTAGGAGCCTGAAGCTCCCTAAAGTGATATTCCTACATTCTCTGAGTATTCATACATTCTCCAAGTTTCTCCAAAGTCCTCTGCCACTCCTCCGAGACTCAATAGTCACAGTCCATCTTCTCAAGTCGAAACTCTGACCTCCAGAGGACTGGACATTTGTTTCCATGCTCCAGATGAGTCATCCATGAGTTGGAGTTATGTTTTCTTATCGGGATATTCCTTTATTGAGTGTCTACATTCATTCCTTCATGTTTTCTTTTGATTCACAGTCTTGGGAATATCCAGACTCAAAAGTTTGTACATAGAACTTAGTTCAAAAAGTCAATTACCACCATCTACCATCAGTTCTAAGTCTCCGAGCTCAAGTTCCTCCATTTTCCTTCAACTCCAGCCAAGTTCTGTCAACATCAGACAAGTCCTGTCAACTCCATAGTTGATTCCTCAGCCATATCAAATGGGGAGAAATCAGACTCTTATTTTCCAGCACTCTCAGGACATCAGTGAGCCATTTCTATTTGTTCTCATCCTTTTTATTTCTCTCTTTGCAATCCCCTGGGTTGAGAACTACACTTGCACCTGTTTTATTAGCTTAGGAGTTTCACTTTGGAGTTCCTAGGAGTTTTACAGTGGCTTGCCCCACTCTCCTTTGTACTTAGTATCCTAGACCCTCTTTAGGGGCTACACCTATCCTCTACCTGAGGTAGTCATAACATCCTGTCTGATTCTGCATCATTTGCAGATCCAGACCCTGTTTTAGATTTTGGATCCAAGACAGATAAAATAGTAGACTCTGTGGACCCAGAGCCACCAGACATATTTGAAGCACCTATAAGTCATGCTTCTCTTGCTAACCCACCTATTTTCCTAGAAACTGAATCATTTCTTGCAGAAGCACCAGTTCCCATGCTCTGGACCTGGTTTCCTGCACTTTAGACCTAGTTTTCTGTGCTTCAGACTCTTTGTCCTGCTCTCATCCTGTTTCTTCTTGTATTTGATGCCTTTTCTTTGCATTATTCCACATTTGAGAGCCTTATTAAAAGTATTACCCTTATTTTAACCTGCAAGATAATTGTTGCTGCATCCAAGATCCAGTTTCCCATGCTCTGGACTCAGTTTCCTGTACCCAAGATGTTTCTTCCTTCTTGCCAATCAGTTCTTCATTTCTTAGTCCAGACATCAGAGAATCTGTTCAAGTGGCTTTTAGTATCCAGTTCCCCTTTTCTTTCCTTCATACCATAGTTCCATGCTCCAGACCCATACCTACCTGCCTGCGAGCTGAGTTCCCCTAGCACAGATCCTTCTGAGGACAGTTGATTTAATTTGTTTCCCCCAGGATCCCACTTTTAAGATGCTTCAGAAGCCTTGCAAGTGGCTATTTTCACATTTTTGCATCTGAAGACTCCTTCTGACACTTCAGACTGTTGTTCCCACGATTATGACCCGGTTTCCCACACATCGGACCTGCTTCCATCCCCTGACATTTTTCCTTTTTGTAGTCAAAGTTTTAGTTCTAAGCATTGCTAAGTTCTCTCTATGCCTATTCCACCATTCTACTCTTGTTTCCACATCACAATTTGTTTTCCTATGATTCAGACCCAGTCAACCCAACATCCAACTCCTTTCCCTATGCTCCAGACCCTCCTTTTCCTGCTTCGGGATACTCTTTCAAGGTTGATATATTGATTTCCTATTATTCAGGATGCAGTAGAAGGAATAGAGGATGAAAGACCAGAAAAAGAAAATCTCTCAAGTCCAGGACCATCAGATACTCAAAACTGTAGACCTGCAGAAGAAGCCTAGGCTCCATCAGTAGGAATTTCTAAGAAGTTGATGAGTTGGATGATAAAGAGCCTTTCCATCCTCCTCTGTTTTACCCCAGGTTTCAGCTGGTGATCTGATTCTCTGTTTCACCCTGGTTTTCATCTGGAGACCTACTCACACACTGTCACTCACAGAAGACAGTCAAAGAACACTACATTCCTTTCATTTCCAACAGAAAAACCAAAGTCAAGTTCTCAGACCTGACCCATTTTACTGCTTCCCCATGCCCCAGGTTACTCTGACACACACCGGATCCGCTTTTCCCACGCTTCGGATTCACACTTTGTACAACAGACACACAGTACCTTCTTACCAGATTCACTTTTAGTTGCATGCCAAGTTACCATGCCTTTTATTTTGTTACAGGATTGAGGATGAGAAGAGGAGAAAGGTATAGAAAGAACAGTTGAGAGTCATCTGGAGGCCAAATTCCAAGATATTTCAGTTCCCATCTCTTTTCAGTTATTCCAAGTTGCGTTTGAAGCTAAGTCCCCTGTGGGGAGCTATTTCTGATCTTTTCCTTTATTCTCTATTGAATTAGCATAAACTTACCATTCCATTTCTTGAGTTTAGACCTCAGACTTCAATTGGTTCTTGAATCCAAGACATGGACAGCACAGATGCAATTGGTTTAACTCTAAGCAAGATAGGAGATGCCTGGGCACAAGAAACCACCACTCCCATCATTCCAGGATTATTCAGATTCACTGCTATCTTGTCATATCCATGACAACTCCAGTCCTCTGAGCACCAACTCTGCTCCTATCTCCAGTGTGTTCACACCCATTATGCATCTCTGTTCCTCCAGACCTCCATATATATATCATATTATGTCTTTGTTCCCTATTTAGTTAGATCTCACACTCTGTACCTTTCCCCATCCCTGTGCAGCACAGCTCTGGTGAACTGCACAACCAATGTGCAGCTCCAGTTCATAGATCCCCAACTCTGTTTCATTACTCATCCATTATGACTTTCTTATAAATCCAATGCTCCTCCATAGTATATATTCTGCACCATCTCTGCTGTACATATCCAGTTGTGATATCGAATTGAATACTCGACATTCTCTCTCCTTGATCAGCTTGATGCTCAGCTCTCTGCTGAACTCTGATGGATATCATCATCCTCCTCTGAGTCTAGACAACTC
This sequence comes from Pulveroboletus cf. aberrans, assembly GCA_038094155.1. NCBI lineage: Eukaryota > Fungi > Basidiomycota > Agaricomycetes > Boletales > Boletaceae > Pulveroboletus > Pulveroboletus cf. aberrans. The sequence goes on from JBBPTO010001377.1 coordinate 5,814, forward strand.
AACTCCACACCTTCAACCCTCCACAAATATGGGACCACAACACCAAGACTTGGATAGTGGCACACCACATAAGGTGAAGCCAAGGTCCTACCAATATCTCCAGAGTTCCAGAGATACACCGGAGTTCATCCACATGGCCCTAACATATCTGCCCACACAGGACTCTAACTATCCATTTTGTCCACCTATCCACATTCCTGAATTTCAGCCTTTGAGATCATTCCATCTCTTGTGCCAAAACCTGAGTTGATGTGTTGTGGATCAGGAAGGGTGCACAGCCACAACCCGGATCCAGACCAGGAATCTGAGCCTGCTCATACACACCTGTTTTATACTCTGTCCCACACAGCTTGTTCTGCATCACCTACCATTTTCCCTCCAGACCCCAATCTCATCCATTATCCCTTCTGATCATGCAATGCTGATGAAGATGTCAGAACTAATTCCCCTGTGAATGTAGGAAACTGAAGTTTCCTACAGTGATATCACAAGTTCTTCCATGATTCCATAGCCTCTATCTTGTGCTTCTACCAAACCTGAGACCATTCCAATTCTGTTCATCCCAACCCAAGTCAAGCCAGTTGAAGTTTGAAGGTTAGTTTTCAATCTAATGTTCTAGACCCAAGTTTCCACACACCAGATCCATTTTTTTCACACCTCAGATCATGTTCCCACATTCTGAGTTTGGTCAAGTTCAAGTTTTCTTCTTTTTTATGTTTCCTTTACTGTACATTATTCAGGTATGCTCAAATTAAACTTTTATATCTAGGACTTAGTTTCTAGACTGTGTGCAATCCACCACCACTATTCCAAAGTCTTTAAGTATGGTTTCCAAGTCCCTTCTCCTGGTTTCTCTTCAAGTTTCCATCAAGTCCTGCAAGTATAGTTGGTTTTCTAGCCCTACTGAATGGAGGAAAGCCAGACTCTTGTTTTTCAGTGTCCTGTGGACAGTTGGTGAGCCATTTATACAGTCCTCTTCTTTTTCCTTTCCTCTCTTTGCAATCCCCTTGGATCAAAAACTACATTTGCACCCTACACTTTTGCTTAGAACTTCATTCCAAGGTCTTTAGCTGTTTGACAATGTGAAGCATCAGAGGTGGTTTCCATGAGATGGAAGGAAAAGCAAAGTTTAAGGAGGTGGACACCAAAGGTGTGGAGTTCAGGAATATAGAGAGACATCAGGGGGAATAAGGGAACAGAAATGTATTCCCAAATAAGAGGTGGAGTGAACTGAGAATAATAGTATCAGTCATAAGATAATGAGTGGATGCATTGAGATGTAGGTATGAATAAATTAGGAAGTAATGTGGCTCTCAAGGTAAGATCAGAAGTGCCACAGGTCTATTTGTGGCTGGACATCTCTGGAGAAACTGAAGTTATAACACATACACCTCTAACAGGAGCATACAAGGGTACTCCTGTTGCACAGGGCAGAAATGAGAAAGATGAGCCAAGGATACTCACCAAGACAGAGACTAAAGTTCTTGTGACCAAGTTTGAGTTAGTCGAAATTGATGAGATCAACCCTTGTGAGCTTCTTAGAAGCTTGATCTTGAGGGAAAATGAACCTTTTTATTTATTACATCACAGCACTTATTGCTTTTAAATATGTCCAGAAACCTGTATGTACTTGTATGTGATGTATCTAGAATAAGGTTGATGAAGTCAGAATGCCATCAAGGGATCTGTTAAACTGCTCCACATATTTGAAATAAGTGGGGTTGAGTCTGGGTCAACCCAATACAGCAGTTGTGGAGCTAGAGAAGCTCCAAACTAATGACATCATAGCTGAGTCATAAATACTGCATCTAGATTGTCATGTGGTTGATTCTTGAAGAGTGTAATTAAATCTTATATTAAGCATAAGTCATGCTTTATGCTTGACCTATTCTTTCAGTAACATGAATGGTGTATTATCACTGTTATCTGTATTAACAGAGCACAAGACCTAGTGTTCAATTTATAGAATCTCAACAACCTCAAGTGATGAAGGCATTCTAATTTGAAGGCCTGGAGAAAAGAGTTTGAGATAGAAATATTGATGTGGGCATAAAGGGGTCACAGTCAAAGTAGTGACAGTACATGTGAAAGGCTGAATATACTGTTAAAACCTGGTCATCCTCTGCTCAAACTCTGGTTGGAGATTGGAGGTTGTAAGGGAGTTGTGTCACTTCAGAGCAGTGCTATATATTTACATTTGAGAGGACTGGAAGGTCTGGAGGTTGCATGTCAGAGGAATAAAGGCTTGGCCCAGGACTTGTGTCACACCCTCACATTGTCACAGCCTTTGTTGTTGGAGACATATTGAAAGAGATCTGGAGAGAGATCAGAGAATGGGCTAAGTCAATATTCAGCCTGAGCTATCTACATACAAAGTCAGAGTATATATACAGTTGGAGGGACTATGAATTAGTAATGAAGGGCTATGTAGATATGTAAGATGGAAGTTGATGAAGTTATGATCAGAGCTGTTCTGCACAGGGTCAGGTACAGAGAATGAACTAAACTAAATACAGAACAAAGGAGTAACATAAGGATATAACAGAGGTCTGGAGGAACAAAGATGCATGATTGGTGAGTTAACACCAGAGGGTTGAGCAGAGTTGGATTTTGAAGGTTGGAGTCAACTTGGTTGAATTCCAGGATATAACAGATTCCATCAAATCTAATTGAAATTTTGACAGGTGATTGTAGAGTGCTTTATATTCCATATTGAGGTTAGACATTGCAACAGTTTTGAAGGTCACTGTGTTGTGATACATCTATTTTTTTCACTATTCTTTCACTATTTTTCTGCTATTTTCTACTTTTTACACACAAAAGGGGGTCATGTGACTTTATATCACATGTCACATCACAGTCACAGTCACAGGTTACATGGCATGCTGACTAATGCTGCTTCCAGAATGTTTTGCGACCCTCCATGACATTCTATGACCTTCCATGGGTATCATACATGGATGACAGGACACAAATACAATCACACATGACCTGTACTATATATACCTGCCAATAAACAGCCCAAGAACTTCAGATAAGTTCTTGTGGTATTTTCAGTCACAACCCCTTGTCCACTACTCTAGACCTCTACTAATCTTTGCTTGTGCACACTGTATAGTGCCTCACCCAGCTCATCTAGTTATTGGTGTATTCTCTTTTGTATTCAGTGTGAACTGGTGACTCCTGTATAGATGACTGTTCAGCTTTGTTAGAAATTATCTTCTTTCTCATCCCCTCACATGCCTCATATGCATTTGAGACTTGGTTAACCTTGAACAAGACAAGGCAACCACCATCTTATTCTCTTGTGACTTCAAATGAAGTCACCCCTCTATGTATCTGTGTACTCTTTTCTTGCTGATATCCTAAATCAGAAGAAACTCACAGAAAGTCTTTTCTGGTAACTATCCAGAAGAACTGTAAACTTTGCCAAACTGCCTAGCTTTGACTTACAATCATCCTCCCCATTTCTTCCTTTCATACCATGTGATCCAAAAATGTTCTCTTCTGAAAGAATCAACAATCTTCAGGTGCAGGTTGCTGAGCTTGCCACTCAAAATGCCAAGCTAGCAACTGAATATCAAGAACTGTTGATGCAGCTGAACAACTATGCTGCTCAACAGACTCTACCTAAGACAGAGGTAAAAATCTCCAAGAAGGCAGATGATGCTACTGACCCAGGCCTGTTAAATAGGGCCTACAAAGAGTTTGAGAACTGGTGGGTTGAAATTAAGGTCTACATTGACCTCAACCAGGAATTGTTCTTGAATCACAAGACAGTGACTCTTGCCATCTGATATAAGATTAATGTCAAGAATGGAGGTCTTGACAAACAAAATGCAGGTGCTTGGGCTCATACATAAATTAGAAAGGCTTATTCTGATGACCTTACCCCTGCCCTCTGGCCCACAATGGATGAGCTTATGGAAGAACTAAGAAACTGGTTCACTCTGGCAAATGATGAAGATGCTGCCATTGCCAAATTAATCCACCTCAAGCAAGGTTATAGAAAAAGGGCTGAGGAGTTCATTGTAAGATTTCAGGCCATTTACAACTGAGGAATTGAGGACAATGAAGGTGTCTGCTGGCTTGAAGAATCTATCAGGTCGGACATCCTTAAGCAAATATTTCTGAATAAAAAATATCCGGACAAGGTCCAAGACTATTTTAAAGAGATCCTGACAGTTGGAAAATGAATGGAGGTACTCGAGTTTGTCACTCAAGGCACAACAGCTACTGCTGGGTGACATATGCCCTATATACCACCACAAATGAGAAACCCCAAATATTATTGAGGTGATGCCATGGATGTGGATGCTATCAGGAAGCTAAAATGCTTCAACTGCAATGGGAATTACCAGACAAATAGGTGTCCCAAATCAAAAAAAAAACCAATGCACAAAATGCAGATATTTGGGGGGTGGACATTGTCTCCATTTCCCCAGAAATAAAGCTAATACTACAACATCAATTCAGCACATGGACACCATTGAAGAAACAAGAGGCACCCATATGACATTGTCAACATGCCTACAATCACTATCATCACACACAACGTCACAACAGGGCCCTACTGAAGAAGCCATCAGAAATATGAATGTTGAAGAACTAAGGGCTTGCTTCAGAGATGAATATGACTCTGACATGAAGTGTCAGGGAAACGATTATGCTGCCTGAATAATCTGGGCACTCAGGCAGCACCAGACAGGGACAATAGGTTCTGTCTTCTTGAAGTACAGGAAGGAGATGATGATGAGATGGTAGTTGCTACCTCTTGGGATAAAGAAATGAAGACCACAACCAGGACTTCATCAATGAAGCTCACCACATAAGAATGTGGGCTTGATTCAGTCTAAACCAAAGGTAACAACAAGATGACACATTCTGAAGCCCAAGAAAGGATTGTCATCCATAATATGAATCCTAAACAAAGGGGAATTTACCTGGACTCAAAGGTTGCAGGTGCTACAAAGAAATCAGACATGAGAAGCACTAAGGCACTCCTTGGCAGTGAAGCTCATGGGGTATTAATTGACAGGGATTGGGCCTAGAAGAATGAAATCAAAGGAAGAGAGCTCAAATACCCCATGCCAGTATTCAATGCTGATGAAACCAGGAACTCAGCAGAGAGCATCACTCACACTGCTGAATTGATCATTGATTTACAGGGACATCAAGAAAGAGTAATGGCAGATGTGATAAATCTAGACAAAACCTCTCTCATCCTGAGATACTCCTGACTTTCTAAACATAACCCAGAGATCAATTGACAGAAAGGATCTGTCAAGCTTACCTGATGCCCTCCAACATGTAATCTACTGTTAGACAGGGCATAATGGGTGTGTAACCTTGAGAAAAGGGAACTCAAGAATGTACTCCAAGCTTACACAAAAATCAAGGCTATGGAGAAAGAGAGCCTAGAGGTCAAAGAGCCTGAAATTTACAAGCTGGTTCCTGCACAGTACCTCAAAAGATTTATGAATGTCTTCTTCAAGAAAGCATCAGAATGAATGCCTGAATGGATGACCTGGAACCACTGCTTAATCTAAAGGAAGGTGTTCAACCTCACAAGGTCAAACTCTTCAACATGACTCCAGGAGAGCACAATGAAATAGACACATTCATTGATGAACAGCTGGAGAAGGGGTATCTAAATCTTTACAGATTTCACCTGTGTTTGTTGTCCCAAAGAAAGGTAGAAAGAAGTGGATGGTACAAGACTACCATTAATCAATGAATGGATGGTGAAGAAAACTATCCTTTACCCTTGATCTCTGAACTTGTTGACAAGCTCTGAGGGGCCAAATTATTCACAAAAAGGGACCTAAGGTGGGGCTACAATAATGTTAGGATCAAGGAGGGTGACAAATGGAAAGCTGCCTTTACCTGCCATCAAGAAAGCTTTGAACCCACAGTGATGTTCTTTGATCTTTGCAACTCTCTGGCTGCTTTCCAGGCCATAATGAATAACATCTTCTATGACATGCAAGATGTCTGTCTATATGGGTGACCTCTTGATCCTCATAAAGAATGAGGATCAGAGAGAGCATGACAAAGTGGTAGAAGAGGTTCTGTGAATGCTAGCAGACCATGACCTCTTTGTAAAACACAAAAAGTGCTTCTTCTTGATCAAGAAGGTAGAAATGCTTGGCATTGTTTTCTCTGAAGAAGGAATCTATATGGCAGAGAACAAGTGCCAAGGAATTGATGAATTCCCTGTTTCCACCAATGTCAAAAGAGTATGAGGATTCCTTGGATTGGCCAACTTCTATCACTGTTTCATCAAAAACTTCTCCTTACTGGCTAGACTGCTAAATAATCTCACAAAGAAAGACATACATCCAGTGGTGATGAATGAAGAAGGAACAACATGCCTTCAATACACTGAAGAATGCATTTACAACAGCTTCAATCCTGAGCTACCCAGATATAGACAAAAAAATTCCAGCTAGAATGTGATGCATATGATTTTGCAACAGGAGCTGTACTGTCAATGATAGAAGAATATGGGAAATGGCATCCAGTAGTGTTCTCATCCCACTCAATGACATCAGAGCAAAGAAACCACCCCATCACCAACAAAGAAATGTTGGCCATCATCAATGCATTGGAGCAATGGTGCCATTACCTAGAGAAAGTTCAAAGTCTGAACAGACCATGCCAACCTCCAGTACTTCATGAAGTCACAAGATCTAAATCAAAGATAGGCCAGGTTAGCCCAGTACCTTAGTAGATTAAACTACCTATTGATGAAGAAGCCAGGAATATTGATGGACAAAGCTGATGTTCTCTCAAGAAGAGAAGACCATGTTAAAGGAGTTGAAGAAGATACAGGGGAGTGGTCATTATCCCTGGAGAAAGGGTAAGAAGAGCTGAGGCTAGAATTTGGACGGTCAAAGAAGATCTGTTGGATGAGATCCCCCTTGCACAAGAAGGAGTAAAAAAAAGAGCTTTTTTCATCAAAGGCAGAGGCTGATGAAAGTGGCCTAATGAAAGTCAGTGGCAAGATCTGGGTATCAGATAAAGGGGCCCTACAGCAAAGGGTAATATCCCTCCATCATGACTTCACTCTCACAGGACATGGAGGCACCAACCAAACCTTTGAACTGGCTACCAGATACTATGTCTGAGGCAGAATACATTTCCAAGTCAAGTACTACTGCTCTAGATGTGAGAGATATGCAAGAATGAATCTAACAAATACCCCTCCTGCAGGGAAACTGTGACCAAATCCAATCCCTGCTGGACCCTGGCAAGACATCATTGCAGACTTCATTATGGATATTCCAGAGTCGATTGGCCATGATGCCACTCTAGTGGTGGTTGACAGGTTTTCCAAGAAGGTAGAGTTCATCACTATAGTCAAAACAATTACAGCACTAGGGACTGCAAGGATATATCAGAATCATGTCTGGAACGCCCATGGCATCTCTGACTCTTTCATCACAAACAGAGGCCCACAGTTTGCAGCCCAGGTCATGAAGGAATTATGCAACATGCTTTAAATTGATTTCCAGTTATTCACTGCCTTTCATCCTCAAACAGATGGGCAGACAGAAAGAATTAACCAAGACCTTCAGCAATATCTTCAGCGCTTCACTGCAGAAAAGCAGGCCAAATGGGCTGGATGATTGGCACTTGCACAGTTCAACTACAACAACTGCAACCACAACACCACTTGAAAGTCACTATTTGAGATTACAAGATCCTACATTTCATAAATAGGGATTGAATCAAGAGAGGCAAAGGCTTTGGCTGCAATTGCCTTTTCAACAGACTTCAATGCAACCCTGCAAGAAGTTAGAGAAAACCTGAAGAAAGCCCAAGACTGTTAATTCTCTCTTACTGAGGTAACCTGTATGTCCTCAGTAAATCACTGAGGACATAGTAAACTAGCTACTGTCCGATGTAGGTATGCTTATGTAAGCTACTTTATTTGTCTAGGTGAAATATCCAACAAAGGCCATATGAAGCCCCAGGGAGACAAGCACAGGTCCACTGCACCTGCCCACACTGTTGGGCAGAGGGTATGGCTGTCAACCACATGCCTCAACCTATGAAATACTTGCCAATTTTCAAGCTAACTGAAAGATGGTCAAGTCCCTATGAGATCACCAAAAATGTTAGTGATAATGCAGTGGAGCTGAAGCTCCAAAAGCCTATGTGCATTCACCCTGTAGTGAATGTAAGTTGTATCAAACCCTACCACAAGTGCCTCCCTGGCCAACTGGCTGACAAGCAAGTTCCAGTACACATCACAAATGAAGGTCAGAAAGAATATGAGGTCAACTATATTGTTGACTCTTGTCTTCATAGATGACAACTGAAATTTCTCATCCATTGGAAAGGATGGGCTGAGAAAGACAGGATGTGGCAATCAGAGTCTGATCTGACAATTGCTAGAAAAGCTGTTCAGGAATTTCATTGAGTCAACCCATCTGCTTGACACAAACTATGCATGCTTGCCACAGACTCTGCCACTAGACTGGGCTTCTGCTCTTATGAAAACTTTACAACATGTCATCCCCATCCCCTCTTTAATATGTGAAAGTCAATTTCTAGGTGGAGGGTAGTGTTATGATACACTAAGCAACACAACTGTCCCAATGTTTGATACATTTTGATTGTTGAGTCAATATCTCAAGAGGTATTGATTTTAGACTTTCAAATCTAGGTATCTTTAGAAAGCTCTAATCAAGGGCTTTCCAAATATATACATTTATTATGTAATTATTAATATATAAGGAGATATGAGCAAATTAATCACAGGTACTCATTGGGACAGTTTTGTTGCTGACATCAAGGATATCAAAAACTAGTATAAATGTACCCTCCTTTGGCTTTGATGACCTCCTGAATCCTCCTAGGTATACTCTCAACCAATGATTGACACTGCTTCACCCCAATCTTGTCCCAATCTGCCTGGACTCTTTCTCAAAACTCTATCATTCCTGCTGGTGGCTCTGAGTACTCAGCTAGTCTTCTTTTAGGAAGAAGCCATAGATGTTCTATGGGATTAAGGTCTGGAGACTGAGCTGGCCATACCATAACCTCATATCCATAATTAGCAAACCACTCATTGGCCCTTCTGCTGGTATGCTTCGGATTGTTATCTTGTTGAAAGATAATGTCATCTGGGGAAAATCCATAATATTGGAGAATTGTTGAAACTCATCCTTCAAAATCTGCATATAAAGTTCACACAATTCAGTACTTATGTAATATCTCACTGAAATGTGTAAATTTCATATATTCAGAAGTCAGCAACAAAACTGTCCCAAAGCTTTCTAAAGATACCTAGATTTGAAAGTCTAAAATCAATACCTCTTAAGATATTGACTCAACAATCAAAATGTATCAAACATTGGGATGGTTTTGTTGCTCAGTGTATGTCTATTTTTCCCCCAATTTTTGTGCTATTTTCTTATCACTTTTTGCACACAAGAGGGAGTCACATGACTTCATGTCACTGTCACTGTCACATGTCATGCTGACTAATGATGCTTACTAAAGGTGCTGACTGATGTACTAACTGATGCTAACTGCTACTGCTTCCAGAATGTTCTGTGACCCTCCATGACATTCTGTGACCTTTCATGTCATTCTACAACCTTTCATGGTTACCATACATGAATAACAGGACACAAATATGACCACACATGACCTGTACTATATATACCTGCCAATAAACAGCCCAAGAACTTCAAATAAGTTCTTGTGGCATTTCCAGTCACAACCCCTTGTCCACTACTCTAGACCTCTACTAGCCTTTGCTGGTGTGCACTGTATAGTGCCTCACCCAGCTCACCTAGCTATTGGTGATTCTCTTTTGCATTCAGTGTGAGCTGTCAACCCCTGTATTAGTGCCTGATCAGCTTCATGCTGTACATGACACAATCAGAAGACTTTATAGATTTCAGAAATCTCTCAAAAGCCTGTCTATTAAATAAAGCCATATCTGAATTAAAACAAACCACACTCCAATGGAATAAGGTACTCCATGCTTCTCTCATCAAATTTGACTATCAAAGACTATATGCCAATATGAGTTTACATAAAGATAAAATCTTGATCATCATTGTGATACATGTTAATGATGTAATTTTCATGGATAGTGACAAAACACTAGTCCTCAAGGAGAAGGAATGTTTCATGAAAAGATGAGAATATAAGAACCCTGGAAATGCAAAGGAATATTCATCCATGAGGATAACAAGAGATTGAATCAAACAAACTCTTATCCTTAATGAATAAACTATGCCAAAAAGGTCATCAAGCACTTTGGCCAAGAGAACTGTAAAGTATTTTTGACACCTTTACCCTCAGGATAGAATTCTACTCCATCTACACAAGACTCAAAGC
>JBBPTO010001378.1:0-16167 GCA_038094155.1 Pulveroboletus cf. aberrans
GAAGAAGACAGAGGCACTGGAGGGGTCGTAGCACATGCAGAAGAAGGTGCAGCCAGAGGTGGAGGAGAGTGGGTTGGGGTCTGGAACTGATGAAGCCCTGCTCAAGGTGCTTTAGGAGATTTGGGATGCCCTCCATTGTCAAAATTGGGTGTTCAACTGACAAGAGGTGCTGCTGGATGTGCTGGTGCAGCTCAAGGCAGAAGAGCTCTACGGAGAGTCGGAGGTGCCAGAGAACAAGTGGCAGAAGGAGGAGAAGGAGGAGGTTGCAGGGGAGTTGGCCAAGAAAGATGCAGCAGAGTGGGCATGGGGATCAGAGGACAGAGAAGCAGAGGACAGGAAGGAATCAGAGTAGTCGATCCTCCTTCAATCCTGTAAATAGTCTTTGTCGAAATTGTGTGTGACCTGACTGGACTGATGGGGTGACAATGCTGTTAAGCCAGAGGTGAGACAGGGACAGAGGGATTTGGAATCAATGGCGGAGGGCAGAGTTAGCAGCAAGTGAGGTTGGGAAGCGTGAGAGTAGTTCCTACCCCCTCTTTGGGTCAACATCCCAGCATTGACAGGGAAAAGAGAATGAGTGAGAATTTCAGGATTACAGAGGTGTCAGAGGGAGACAGAGTACCATGGAGAACAATGTAAAACAGCAAAAGGACTCCAGAGTGTAGTCCTCTGCAAGAAATAGGGGTGTGAGTGTATATCTCAACCCAAGGGGATTGCAAAAAAAGGGAAAAGGACTAAATGGATGGCTCACTGAATGTCCACAGGATACTGGAAAACTTGAGTCTGGCTTCCCCCCATTCAGTAGGGCTAGGAAACCAACTTTGGTTGCAGTACTTGAGGGAAAGATAGGGAAAGGCTTAGGGAACCAGACTTAAAGGCTTAGGAATAGTGGTGGTTACTTGCACACTGTCTAGAGACTAAGTCCTAGGTACAAAAAGCTAATCCAGGCATACCTGAATAAAGTACAGTAAAGGAAACATGAAAAAGGTAAAAACCTGACTGAACCCGGAGCATGGGAACGGGTTCCGAGGCACGGGAACACTGGGTCTGGTGTGCAGGAACTCAGGTCCAGACTATCAGACTTAAAACTAACCTTCGAACTTCAACTGACTTGACTCGGATTGGGACGAACAGCAGCAGACGGTCTCAGATTTGGTAGGAGCGCTGGATAGGGGCTATTGGACCGTGGGAAAACTCCGGATATCACTGTAGGGAACTCCACTTTCCTACAATGAGAAGCAGCTCTGAGAGGAGGGGATGGAGAAAAAGATGAAGGGAAACAGAGGGGGATGGAGCTATAGAGTGCCTCAAGCAACTCTAGGAGCAAACAGGGAAGGATGGAGGATGGGGGGTTGACACTTTCTGAGCAGACTGTGCTCCATAGGTACTCCTGCCCATCAGGTTAGGATCCAGAGCGGGCGGAGGTTGGGATTGTCAAGTGGTGGTCGATGAGGTTGGAAGGGATGGAGAGGCAGAGGAGCGAAGAGGGGTGAAGGCATGTGGAGTGCACAGAGCACCTCTGGTCAAGTGGAGACGCCATCAAGTCTGAATTGGCCATGTTCCAAAGTGCTTCAGCCGATCAGGTTAGAATCCAGAGTGGATGGATATCAGCAGTAACAGGACATGTGGGTTGGGGAGGTCAGAAGGAGGTCAGAGTGGACAATGGAGATGAGGAGGTGTGGAGAGGAATGGAGTCCAAGGCAATAGCCCTGCAAATGAACAGAAGGAGATACTTGACTTCTGACACACAGCAACTAGAGGCCAAGGAGAAGGAGAGGCAAGGGGGTGCGAGTGCTGTGCTGGGCAAACAAAGGCAGATGGTGGACCGCAGGTCTGAGGCAGAGTGAGGAATGATCCAGGAGCACACAGTGTGACCAGAACACCAAAAGCGTGCAGAGTGGATTGGAGATGATGTCAGATGTGAGGAAAAAGAGATGGGTGTGAGCGTTGTGTGAAGTGAATGCAAGCCAGAGGTCAGACGTGAAGTCTGAGTCTCAAGGGAAACCAAGGAGGGTGGTTGTCTGGATGGCTGGTTAGGCCAGAGTGAGCTTGGAGCTTGAGTACTGGAGACTGGGGTGATGTCAGAGGAGCTGGCATTCGTTCTTCAGTTGTTAGGTGAAGGTATCACTGCTTAAACCCTACCATCAATGGATCGTTCACAGGTGAGTTGACAGTGCTTGACCAAGCATGTGTCTGGAATTCAATGAGGGTATGTGCGAGGCATCGGAGGTGGTTACCCTGAGATGGAGAAGCAGAGATGAGGAGTTGGACGTTGGAGGTGCAGAGGTCAGGAGTTCAGGGAGACGTCAGGGGAACATGGGGACAAAAATGCCATTAAGGCACTAGAGGGTCATAAAACAGGATGGTGACCATCAGGGAGTTCAGAGGATAGGAGATGGGGTTGGAGTTGTGAAAGAATTGGTTTATCTTCAAATGGAGTCAGAGTGAGCTGAGGGTGACAGTACCAGTTATAAGTAATGAATGGATGTGCTGAGATGGAGGTATGGATGGGTGAGGGAGTAGCACAGGCTCCCGAGTGTAAGGTCAGAAGTGCCATGAATCTATCTTTCAGCTGGACAACTCTGGAGGAACCGGAGTTGGAAGGGAAACACCTCAAGTGACAAAGGCATTCTAGATTTGGAGGCCTAGAGAAAAGACTTTGAGATGGAAATCTCGATGTGGGCATGAGGGGTCATAGTCAGAGTAGTGACAGTACAAGTGGGAGCCTGAATATACTGTTAAGACTGGATCTCCTCTGCTCAAACTCCAGTCAGAGATTGGAGGTCAAAGGAGATCAAATGGCTGGAGATGGCCGGAGGTCCGGAGGGGTGAAGGCTTGACACATGACTTGTGTGTCACGTCTCTGCACTGTCATGGCCTTCTTGGTTGGAGATGCATTGGAGGAACTCAGAGAGAGAACAGAGGAGAAGTCTAAGATGATATTCAGGCTAAGGTATCTACATACAGAAGTCAGAGTATATATAGTCAGAGGAAAGTTGGAGGCTATGTAGATGTATAATACGAAGGTCAGATATCTGAGTGCCAGAGCTGTGCTACACAGCATCAGAGGAAACAGAGGGGTGAGACTAAACTATATACAGAACAAGGAACATACATAAGAAAATCTATGAGTTGTCCAGAGAAATGGAGTTACATATTTGACAGAGGATGTGCTGGAGGTACAAGTGGAGTTGTGTTCTGGAGGTCGGAGTTGGGTCAGATGGATGGGATATGACAGATGTGCACTCACTGATGGACTCAGTTGACGCTGGTGTCTCTGAGCTCCAGACAAGGATGATCTGTGTACATGGGGCTGTCTCTAAACTCACCTGCACCATCTCTGACCAGGACCTGCACTGCACCAGCCTGAGTGCTGGGCCACCAGCTGACTTGACTCAGAGGTTACTCACCATTAGAATACCTGGCAGTCTCATGGGATGGGCTGAACGATAGGCAGTGTTCTCTGCCTCAAGCTCCTCCATGCTCTCAACTTCAACTCCCTCTGGCAGCCACACTGTGGCTGCATCATTTGATTCTGTGTCATCCTTCAGGCTGTTCTTGTCATCACACTCTGATTCTTTGAATCATCATTTGTACCTGCTTTCAATGCCAGGGATTGTCATTCCAGACATACCTGCACATAACCCTGGCAGAGCCTGCCATCTGAAGGGTGAAGCTTGGCAGGACATTGTCAAGCACTGGATGGAGGGTGAGCCAGCCCTTGAGCTGACTGTACTGCTCCAGAACTGGCCGCTGGAGGGGACTCAGGACAACAACCACATTTTTGTGGCCAAGTACCACAACCAAGCAGTCATAGTACTCGAGTTTTTTGAGAGGTTAGTACATGCTGCATGTCTCCAGCCCTGCTCTGTTGACATGCACGCATGCTTACCAGTGCCTTCTCTCACCCTTGGCCCAGATTCCACTCAGACAAGGCTGTGTTCCTCAATGCCTATTCCAAGGCAGCCCAGAACCACACCAAGCTGCTGCACACCATCAATGCCACCTGCAAGGCACATGGAGACCTCTGCCTATGTGGCTGGCAGGGCATCCAGGAGTCTGACTTGGACTAACCCCTCACAGCTTGCCATTTGCTGTCCACCACTCCTCACTCTTCTGACGTTCATGCACCCTCATTCTCACCATCACATCACACTGTGCTGTGTGCATCACCTCAGCCTTCCATCTTGTTGAAGAGAGGTTGAATGACCTAGACTGTTATAGGTCTCCAGATAGGAAACTAGCAGGTCAGCAACACAAAAAAGAAAATGAAGGAACAATAGGTCTGTTCCAGGGGGGATTCGTAGAGTAGAGCTCCACAGAAGAGAACCACAGGACTTACAGGAGGTGAAATGGATGATGATCTGGAAGAGCTCCTATGCTTCAGACATGGCTGACAAGCACAGGACCTGATTCTTCACAGATCAGGACAGAAGAATGAAGATGATGATCACAGACATGGCTGAATCACTGAAGATGACAAAGAACTGAACTCAAGATGGAAGGAAGATAGATGGCAGATAGATAGATGATATTGTGCTTCATGTGAAACACAGTTTTTATAGTCTGGGCACACCCAAGACTCTAAATACATGTAAAAAGTACAACTGGATTGGAAACCAGATCATCAGATCAATGTATCTGGTGGCTGGGTCGATGGAATCAGATTGACTGGATGTACAATGAAAGTGTCCAGTGTAGTAAAATAAAGGTTTGACTTACCAATGGTGTAAGGAACCGTCGCTCCTTAGGTCCATATCCAGTCATTCTACACCTACTTGACTTTCACTACATCATCATCGAGTCATCAAGCATCTGTGTCCATCTGTATTCAATCCAGTTCTGGTCCACCCTACTCATATGTACCTGTTTCCTTGTATCTGTTCCTTTTCAATCTGGTCTGTCTACTGGATGGACTTCTACTATATCTATAGTGTACCGGACGCTATGTACTGGACACTCAGTATTGGGATCTGGTTACCAGATTCACATCGGATGGTTCCTTCTTTATGTTTATTTAGAGTCTCGGGTGTGCCCAGACTATAAAAGTTGTGTTTCGCACACAGCTAATCAATCATCTATCACTCACTTGGAGTGGAAGTCTTCTGTCCTCATCCATCCAGTTGTATCTGGATCTCTTTTCTCTTCTCTTTCTCTCTTGATCCTAGAAGAATCAAGTCCTGTGCTTGTCAGCCATGTCTGAAGCATTAGAAGCTCTTCCAGATCGACTACCAAGGAGTCCTGTAAGCCCTGCAGTTGCATTCCCTTGATTCTCTACCTGCAATTTCCCTGGAACAAACCAATCATTCCTTCAGTTTCTTTCTTTGTGTTACTGACCTGCTAGTTTCCTGTCCAGAGATCTATAGCAGTCTAGGTCAGTCAATCTCTCTTTAACGGGTGATGGACAAGGACAGATCAGATTGGATATGAAGACTGGATTGTACAGGATATGCCAGATATGCTGGATATGAGGACAGGGAACTACTGTTCCCTACAGTGGCAATTACTAGGAATGGAAGGAAATACTTTGGAATAGGCTTAAATTGATATATAGCACTGTTGGAATGGCTTTAGGTGGCTTAAAACTTTAAAAACTTGAGCTTGGAAGTGTCAGTGCAGACAAATGTCTCAGAAATGGAAGTTGAAATGAAAGTTTTCAAGCACTGCTTGCTGGGACTGAGTCTAGGGAAGTCCTTGGGTGCTTTTTTGAATTCCCTCATGGTGGGCTCCAGTTGTAAAACAGCAAAAGGACTCTGGAGTGTAGTCCTATGCAAGAAATAGAAGTGTGAGTGTGTTCCTAGGTACAAAAGTGTAATCCAGGCATACCCAAATGAAATACAGTAAAGAAAACATGAAAAAGGCAAAAACCAGACCAAACCCGGAGTGTGGGAAGACTGGGACTGGTTGCAGGAACTTGGGTTCAGACATCAGATTCAAAACTAACCTTTGAACTTCAACTGGCTTGACTTGAGTTGGGATGAATGGCAGCAGAATGATCTTGGATTTGGTAGGAGCGCAAGATAGGGGCTATCGGACCGTGGGAAAACTCCGGATATCACTGTAGGAAACACCTGTTTCCTACACTGTAACAGTGCACTTTGATGGCCAATAGATGTAGTGCCCTTTACTTTGTGAGTTGAGTCCCATCCACTGTCCTTCCTGCACCTGGCTGCCCAATTTTGTAGCCTGCTCTTTCCTAACCCAGATGTGGCAACCCCAAGGTTGGATATCTGTGAGATCCAGTGGTCAGCTGGTCACTGCCTCTTAAGCAATCTTGCCAGTGAGAGCAGTTGTTGAGGTGTGGTTTTTCAGCCAGACCATGTGGTTCAAAGCTTCTTCCCACAGTTACTGAGGAAGCTGGGTGTCATGCAACAGCATGTGAACCTTCATCATGAAAATGCCATTCAAGCACTTAGCAACACCATTTTGCTGTGGGATGTCATGAATGGTAAGCCTTCTTGTGGTACCACAACACTCAAGGTGAGAGAAAAATTCATCACTTAAGAACTCTCCCCCTCAATCTGTGTGTAGGCATTTGATTGAGGTGTTCCACTGTTTCATGGCCCAAGCTTCAAAGTTTTGATAGGTCTCAAAGGTTTCTGATTTGGCAAAAAGAAGGTAAATCCATGTTTCATAAGTTGCATTGTCTGTGAATGTGATATAATAACAATGCCCACCCAGCAACTCAACAGGAGCCAGACCCCACAAATCAGAATGAATTTTCCCACCATATTCTGTAGAATGTGCCCCTTTGTGCTCCTTTGGCACAGGATGACATTTTGCCTTTGCAGCAACACAAGAATCACAGTAAATATTTTGCTTCCACTCGATGGAGCAAGTTGGATCCCTGAAATAAAGCCCTTCATAATAAGCTGCTTCACAGCTTCCAAGCTGATGTGTCCCATACACTGGTAAAGCTCCATGATAATGAGTTGCCTTTCCATGGCACTTGCTGTTTCTGACACAGCTTCATGCTCAACATGATAGAGGCATTTTGATGACTTTGAAATTTGTCCTATAATGATACCATCATTTGATGTGATAGTACAAGATTCCCCTCCAAATGTGACCATACATACTGCATCATCAATGTGGCTAATAGAGACCAGGGTATATCCAATGTTGGGAGTGAAGAGGACTTCAGTCAAACGAATAGTAGATGTATCTGTACCATTAGAAACTTCAATTAACATTTTGCTGACCCCAGTAGCACTGAAAGATTGCTGATTTGCAGCATCAAAAGGTCATGGGAGAATGGTACAGAATAACACAAATTGGTCACAGTAAGGGGAAAGATGGTGGGTAGAGCCTAAGTTATAAAGCTCAACAATAGCAGTTGACTCCAAAGGCTTGATTGCAGCTAGGACATATCCATCAGGGGCCTCACTATCAGAGCATGAGCTAACATCACAACTATGTGAGGCATCCTGTCATATCCATGACAACTCCAGTCCTCCAAGCACCAACTTCACTCTTACCTCCAGTGTGTTTACACCACATGTGTATCTCTGTTCCTCCAGACCTCCATACATATATCACATTATGTCTTTGTTCCTTATTTAGTTGGATTTCAAACTCTGTACCTTTCCCTGTTGCTGTGCAGCACAGCTCTGGTTCATAGATCCCCAACTCCATTTTATTACTCATCTGTTATGACTTCATTACAAATCTGATGCTCCTCCATACTATATTTCTGTATCATCTCCACTGTACATATTCAGTCATAACATCGAATTGAGTACTCAATGTTCTCTCTCTTGATCAGCTTAACACTTGGCTCTCCACTGAACTCTGACAGATATCTCATTCCACCTCTGAGTCTAGATGACTCAACCCCACACTTCTGATCCTCCACAAATACAGGACCACAATCCCAAGACTTGGATAGTGGTGCACCACATACAGTGAAGCCAAGGTCCTATACCAATACCTCTGGAGTTCACCCACACAGCTCTAACACATCCTCATCTCCATCAACTTCAAAGAATCAGTCTTCCTCTGAGTTGGTCTCAATATCAAGTAGGTTGAGGATGCTGTCTTCATCACTGTCATACCCACAATAGCACAGACAGCCCATGCACCAGCCTCAACATGTGCTGTTGACACATTTGTGCTATTTTCTTCTCTGGCAGCTAAGCCTAAGGTCTCACTAAAGGGCTTTTTACCACTGGTGCTTGACTTCCCTGAGCCATCCTGGGGTGGACTTGGATATGTGTCCTGTTTGTGGCCTTTTCCACCACAGTTCCAACAGACTTCTCAAGGTTTTTGATCTGATAATGACTTCTTTCTGCCAGTCTGGTTCCTTCCTGTGGCAGACAGAGCTACACTTTTCTCCTTTGACTCTGACTTCATGGTTGTCACTAACCTATCATGCTCCTGTAGTATGTAGTTCATCAGGTCATCAGATGAGATGTCCTGCTTCATCAGATGTGCAGCTGCTGAGAGATGAGCAACATAGATTTGATAGGATTTGAGAAGGGATTGAATGATATTGGAGGAATATTTGCCCTCGGACAAGTTGACACCGATGGCAGCAAGCTCTTCATGGCTAGCTTAGAGCTTATCCAGGTGAGCTTGTAAATCACCTTTTTCAGAGCACAAAAGGTTTAGGAATTTTGCATGAAGGTCTGCTTGGACAAGCAACATTTTTGACTGGTACTCCGCAGTGATTGTCATCCACATTTTTGCAACAGTATTGTCATGGAGAATATTCCACAGGGTTGAGTCAGGAAGTGTGCAGGCAAGCTGCTGACAGCAAACAAACTCTGGTTTCTGCCACTGGGTGAGAGATTTTTGGTAAGCAGAAATTTCATCTGGTTTTGCAGAGTCACCAGGAGCTGTGGGCTTGGCAGCAGCACCCATCAAATGGTCAATGACACCATGAGCAGCAAGGAACCACTTGAGCTGGTTCTTAAAGATGATCCAATTTTGGCCATTGGCTTCAAGTTGCAAAATCATGTAAAGGTCTTCCTTGATATTACTGTCCATTGTTGCAGGGCTCATAATCTGTTAGAGTTACAAGGGGGCTAAATGAGTATACTATGAATAAGGTAAGTGACTGGGTATAAGGGTGTATCAAGAGTGTCTCACCTCAGTGTGGTTTGGGGGGAATGAGATGAGGTGTCATATCATAGTGTACGAGTATAAATGGCCCTCTGGCCAGGTATGAATGAAGAATAACCAATGTGATGTGGTGAGACAAAGAAACAAGGGACTAGAAACTGAGGAACAAGTATTAAAGGGACAAACAAGGGATAATAATTGACTAATGTCACTATCAAACAGCTTCACCATGTCTGACAGACTGCTCTACTATATCCAGACATTGAAAAAATGAGCTTTTCAAGCTTTTGAAGTCTTGCAGAGGTTATCTAAGCAAGTTTTCCCTATTAATATTCAACACATTATGTATTTGATTAGCTTTTGCAAGGACAATAATGCTATTTAGGATACCAAAACCATTTCTATGTTGTCAATACATCCCTATTTATCAACATAGTCCTTCATCACATGAAAAAGTCTAGTATAAAGGCTGTGGTAATCAGGAAACCTGTCCCATACTTGACAACTCTATCTGCTAATCTATCATTAAGCCATTTTTCAGACTTCTTTTGGCCCTCATTGCACCTGCCCCATGCCATATGATTGATTTGAATCTCTTATAACCATATAATCTCCTTCAATTCCAGTTCTAATGCATATATGCAAATTCAAGTAAGCTTTGTAATGTTTAATAGAAAGAAGAGAGCATTTTTTGATTACCACAGTCTTTATACTCGACTTTCTCATGTGATAAAGGACTATGTTGATGGATAGGGATGTATTGATGACATTAGAAATGGTTTTGATATTGTAAATAGCATTATTGTCCTTGCAAAAGCTAATCAAATACATAATGTGTTGAATATTAATAGGGAAAAACTTGATTAGACAACCTCCCCAAAACTTAAAAAGCTCAAAAAGCTCAGTTTTTCAATGTCTGCATATAGTAGAGCAGTCTGCAATCGTAGAAGCAAGCAGAGTGACCAGCATCAGGCATAGAGAAAATAATATTCTTCTGGGTAGTAAAGGTAGAATATAT
Source organism: Pulveroboletus cf. aberrans (assembly GCA_038094155.1). Classification (NCBI taxonomy): domain Eukaryota; kingdom Fungi; phylum Basidiomycota; class Agaricomycetes; order Boletales; family Boletaceae; genus Pulveroboletus; species Pulveroboletus cf. aberrans. The sequence goes on from JBBPTO010001378.1 coordinate 10,082, forward strand.
AATAATAGTGATTACAAATAAAGAGGAGTGTGAATATATATAAACTCAGACACAATCATTATATGTGTATCCTTGTTTGTATGACCAAAGAAAGCCAAATATCATGTCATTGGATGACTTTCCATAGCCACTATGCTTGTAGAATAGAATAAATTGGCCTTTGAATCATATTTCAAATTATTTTACTATAATGAAATATTCCAGTCATCAGTCCGCAGTGCAGGAATAAAATATTCTGCTAGATCTATGCACCATATGGATTCGGATGATTTCATCAATCACCTTGCTGCAGCTGAAGAAGAAGAACTCAAGGAAGAATGAATAGATGAAGAACATGACACCATAGTTAGAGTTGTTGCCACTGTCATTGCAGAAGCGGAGATTGCTCAGGAAGCTCACATTGAGACATGTCATGAATGCTGCCTCTACCTTTGTTGTGCTCAACTTCTGCCAGATCCTGGAGGTGATACACCATGGCAAAGGCTGTATGACAGTCAAAGCAACCAGGCTTTCATCACAACAATGGAATTTGATGTAGATACATTCAGATATATTTTAGCATCTGGATTTTTGGCCAGCTGGGATGAGACAGCTATTCTCCGCTCAGATACAAACTTGCTGGGTGATGCAAGACCTGAAAATTCTGGTGGCAATGCCACAATGATTGTTCAGCAAATACAATCAAGCCCCACACTATTACATAATCTGAAGGTGACCCACAAAAGTGATCAGTAACAGTGCCACAAAGATGAATTTTTAGCATGTGTTTTTGTTGACCTTTCCCATTGTCTCTCATCCTTAAAGAGCTGTTCATTGCATTCATGCAAGAATGAATGGGACAATCTTCTGCTCTGGACATTGTGATATTGAAAAGGACTATCAAAAACTGCCCAGATACAGTCAATGTAACAGAAATGCAACAAGCAGCTCATGGAGGAATCATGGTCTGCAGTGGCCATGCAGCTGGCAGAACAAGTGTGGTGTCTTCTTCATGTTCTGCCACAAGATATGGATCTTGGTGAAGATGATGGTGATACTACCCAGGAGTTTATGCACCTATGTGGATTAGAGTGAATATTGAATACCCTCCTCAACATGATGGCATACCTGACTCAATGTGCTGGCAAATCTAGCAAGAGTGTATTTATTAGAATGTTGATCATACTCCATTTTATCAATTCAGCTACCACTAAAAACAATTACCTCTTGTCAAAGTATAACTCCAGAGCAACTCTGGTACAACTCTGCAGGAGTTCTGACTTTTTTTGCATATTCTCTCCCCTTTTTAACTTCAGAGTTGTACTTTACCTATTTCAGCACCACTCCTTGACACATCATATTTCTCTAAGCACATTGTATGATTTTCTACAAGTCATACAACTCATTTTTCTTTTATGCACTATTTCTTTCTCATCTTGAACCATTTCTAATGCATCTCACTTAATCTCACTTAACTCTGAGCCAGAGTTGCCAGAGTTGATATGTGCACATATTGTTTCACTATTTAATCTCTTTGTCTCCTTCAACTCACCTCAGTTGTGATTGTTTTCCTGTGCATCTGGCTGAGGTGAGATATTTTGCTTACTTCATTTATAGTTGTGATTGCTCTCCTGGGCATCTGACTGAGTACTGAGTATTACTGCCCTTGCTATAAATTTTGACAGGTTAACTAGCACACTTGCCATTGATACACAACTCTGTTCTCACTCACAGAACACCACTGCTGCCCCAACACATCCAGGTCCATCTCTAATGTCCTCTGAGTCCAACTCTGAAAATGTTTCTACCTGTCCTTTGCTCACAGGTCCTGTGGACTTTCAAATATGAAAGCTTCACATCACCTCCAAACTCTGGCATGAAAAGGTTCTCAGAGTAACCCTCAGAACTGCCATATGCCCCACTGCATCTCCTTCAACTACCAGCACCAGCTCTGCTAGTGGAAAAGGGTCCATTGCTTCAACCATCTCTGAAGCTATCTTCTCCACTGAAGACATTCAAAAATGGACAGAGTGCAATGGAAAAGCACAAGGTATCATCCAGGACCACATCTGTGATGCACTCCTAATCAAGACAATTCACCACACCACAGAAAAAGCACTCTTCAATCACCTTATCACACTCCATGAAACCTCAAACCTTGCCTCCACATTCTAATCCTTCTGACAACTCCTCTCCTTCAAATGGGATGGCAAGTCTGATATCTTCAACCATATCACCTCCATCCAAATGGTCAAGTCCCACCTCAGCACAATGAAAATTGATAGTGAAATGCTCACTTTTATCTTACTGAACTCACTTCCACACACTGTGGAGTGGGATGCTTTCACCTCCTCTGTCATCAACTCCATGATGGAAAACAAACTGACTTTTGATGACATTAAAACCTGCATCCTCTCCAAGGAGACTTGACTCTGACTTCAAATATGCTCTGGCAACTTTGCTCACATTGCAAAAACAGAGCAAAAGAAGAAGTCAAAAGGAAAGTGCTATGAGTACCACAAAATGGATAGTCACAACACAATGGGGTATAGACAACAGGATTGCTGGTCAGAGGAGCTGAATGAGAAGTACATATAAGAAAAAGGCAAATAAAGCCAGGGGCACACCAGAGTGCAGGGATCTGAAGCGGACAAATTTAGGTAGTGAACATGTAGACCACACCTTATACAAACATATTCAAGTCTACACCACATCTGAAAAACAAACAACAGAAACTCTGATTGTCATAGACTTCAGAGCCACCTCATGCATGGTTTCATCCCAGAGGTGATTCTCTACCTACTCCAAACTCACTCCCTCATGAAAGATCAAGTTCAGAGATGATTCCACAATAGATGCCATCAAAATCAGAACAGTGGTCCTCCAAAGCCATGTAAAGGGACAACATTGCAAAACAACACTTAGTGATGTTCTACACATCTCATAGTTCACACTTTCTCTGATCTCCATACCAAAGCTAGCAAAAGTGGGGATAGCTATGGTTTTTGCAGCAAACTCCACTTCATGCCCCATACAAAAAGAAACCCAACATGATTCTCATCAGATCCTATGCTGACAACTTGTACAATGTGGGTGCAACTTCAAAGACCACTCCAGAAGTAAGCCTCATCACCACTGACATAAACCTCCTTCACCATCACTTAGGCCACATTGCAATCCCTCACATACAAAGCATGGTTCAATGGGGGCAACTCCAAGGCATCAATGAAACCTCTGGAGCACTGGAGTTTTGCAAATTGTGTACCACTGGAAAGATGAAGAAACTACCCTTCAAGCCTCAATCCAAACTATGTGTGACAAAACCACTAGAAGTTATTCACTCTGACATTGGAGGACCAATATCCCCATCATCATGAGAAGGCCATCAATACTGGCTCCTCATCATCATCAACTTCTTCTGTTTTCCTTTCTAAAATGGAAGAGTGACATAAAACAGCAAAAAACCTCAGAATGAAGTCCTAAGCAAGAAATAGGGGTGTGAGTGTATATATCAACCCAAGGGAATTGCAAAGAGAGGAAAAGAAAATGAAGAGGACTGTATGAAAGACTCACTAGATGTCCACAGGACATTGGAAAACTAGAGTCTGGCATCTTTCCATTCTAGGAAACCAACTAATCTTGCAGGACTTGACTGGAACTTGAGGGAAAGTAAGAAAAAGAACTCAGAAACCGGACTTAGAGGCTTAGAAATGGTGGTGGTTGCTTGCACACTGTCTAGGAACTAATTTCTAGGCACAAAACTCTAATTTGGGCATACCTGAATGATGTACAGTAAAGGAAACATGAAAAGAAGTAAAACCCAACCAAACCTGGAGTGCAGGAACATGTTCTGAGGCATGGGAACACCGGGTCTGGTGTGTGGAAACTCAGGTCTGGAACATTGAATTCTTCAAACTTCAACTTGGTTGACTCAGGTTAGAATGAATGGCAGCAGAACAGTCTTGAAATTGGTAGAAGCATGAGATAGAGGCTACAGGATCATGGGAGAAGTCAGAATATCACTGTAGGGAACTCCAGTTTCCTACAGCAATGTCTGAAGCACCTACAAACAATGGAAATCTGACATACATAAAGGCCTTCTTCTGCAAGGAGATAGGCTCAAAGCATCCCTCTAAACCACATCTCTGTTTCTTAAGAAGTGATGGGGGCAGTGAATACACAAACACAAGATTCAAGAACACACTCCAAAATGACAGAATGCTCCTTGAAACCTCTGCTCCATACACTCCCAAACAAAACAGCCTTGCTGAGCAAGTGAACCAAACACACACTCTCCTTGCAAACTCCATGCTGGAAGACTTCAAACTTTCAAAGTCTTTCTGGACTGACACCATGTCTACCACCACATACATCTGCACTTGGAGGTGACACCCCTTTCCAAAAACTGTTCAACCAGCATGCTGACTCCTTCATGTTCTGATCTTTCAGATGCCTCACCTATGCCCTCATTCCAAAAGAGCAATGCAAAGGAAAATTCAGATCACATGGATGAAAATGTGTCCTGCTCAGTTACATCCACAGACAACCCTACAAACTGTTGGATATTCAACTGAGGGCTATCAGCTCCAGTTGACACATCACATTCAGTGGGTTTGAAATCATCTCAAACTCAGTGGCCACCCCTCGAAAATGTGCATCTGAGAGTCAGTGGAAGGGCCTCACCTCCACAACTCCTACCCATCACTTCTAAACAAACTCTGATAACAAATCACCTCCAAAAGCAGTGAGAGCACCTCTTCCATCAGAGATCATAGTCACCAACCTAACAGAGCAACTCAGCCAGCTCCACCTACACCCTCTGAAACTACCTCTGACTTCATCTGACTTCCATTTCAAACCCCTCACAACATTCAACTCCAACATCACTGCCCACAAAAATCATTGCCAGAGTTCATACAAGTAACCATGTATACCAACCAGCTGATGGAAATCACAAATCAGTACCTGATACAGAGGCCAACTCCTCCGATGATACTCCAGGAATTTCAGATATCTTTCTCAGCATGGAAGAGGAACTCCACAACTGAATCTTCACCAGAACAGCTTTTGCACCAACCAGAGAGGATCTCCCAAACACCACTAAGGAGGCATACACATGTCTGGACACCAACTTATGGAGGTCTGCTGTGGAGGAGGAACTCCTAAGTCTGAATGCAAACCAAGTAAAACACATTACCTCCAAACCAGTGTTCCACACAAAATATAATGAAAACAGAAAGGTCAACCACTACAAGGTCCAGATCATCACACACAGCTTCACTCAAAAGAAAGGAGTCAATTATCAAGAAGTATTTGCTCTGGTCACCAACTTAGACTCCATGCAAACCATTATTTTGCTTGCTGCAAAACATGACCTGGAACTGGACCAAATGAATGTCTCTGCCATGTATCTAAATGGAGAACTTGACAAAGAACTTTACCTCCTACCTCTGGAGGGCATTCTAATATAACCTGGGTACTGCTGACAACTCTGAAGATCTCTATACAGTTTGAAACAAGCAGGACAGACATGAAACAAAACACTGGACAAAAAGTTTTAAAACCTTAGATCAATCCACTTAAACACTGAGACATGCCTGTATGTTCTTCAAAAGGAAAAAGAGGTGTGTTTCTTAGTGGTATATGTTGATGACCTTCTCCTTGCAGTGAGTGCCCACACTTTCATGGACTCTGTAAAACAAAACCTTTCCTCTGCATTTAAAATGCATGACCTCAGAGAGGCAAAAGTTTATCTTGGTTTGAAGATCAAATGAGATCACAAACATCAGACCATCTCATTGTCCCAAATGCAATATGCTCAGATGATCCTGAAATGCACCAGAATGGCAGACTCCAGGCCCATTTTAATGCCAATGGTCCACAACCTCTCCCTTTCAATCAACAATTCAGATGGCAACTCTGTCATCACAATGACAACCCTTGAAGGAAAGAAATGTTGAATATTTCGCATAGACATATTAGGTAGCTTACATAAGCATACCTTACATCGAACAGTAGCTAGTTTACTTAGTCCTCAGTGACTTACTGAGGACATACAGGTACTTACTACTTTACCAATATAAGTGACTTACTGAGGACATACAGGT
>JBBPTO010001379.1:0-16159 GCA_038094155.1 Pulveroboletus cf. aberrans
TGCAGAAAGCAGCAGTATGGTGAATCCCCCGAAGGTCCTAAACCCCCCCTGAAGATGCTTCATCGCCCTCAACCAATGTTGGGGGTTCATCCCGTCTCCGAGGAAGAGTTGAAGCATCTTGTGTTCCAGAGGGACAGGAATGGCATACCCCTTGTTGTCGGTCGCAGATTTATTCTCCTAGGCTGTAGTGAGGATGAAGATGATATCATTTTCCAAGTCCAGAGACAGCAGTTTTGCATGCGCAAGTATCATTTTCTCATTCAGTACAAAGGCACATGGTGCAATTCCTTTTATTTACTTCCTTTCTTTTCATTTACTCACCCTACACAGTGACCCGCTGGGTGTCAAGACCAGGGAACTCATAAATCTCATATGAACAGGTAAAATGCTTGATGGTGATGGGGACAGCAACCGTGAGATAGAGGGTGATGATGGCGATGATGCTATTTTTAGCTACATATGCCCACTCCCTGAACTGTAATTTTGGTGTCCCCCCTGTGCCACATGTATACACATATCTTTGAAATGTCAATGTGTAATACAAATCTCATTCGGAGACCAATCGATCTTGGTGATCTGGCGGGAAATAATCACTAATGCTAGCTATATGTGAGCTATATGTACAGTTATATTGCGCCAGAACTCAGATAGGCATTGATTCTACCTGGATCATCAAGCACAGCGGCCTCCCGACAATCTGTATAATCCCTGAGTTGGTCAACACATCAATAGAGTCATCTATGGAATCAATGATAAAAGTGGAGGGAGGGAGGGTATCTCACTCATCCTCCTTTATGGACGAGGATGACCAGGTAGTACCGTTCAACCCAGGTGCCCTTTTCAACCTTCCCCCAGGAACCTGGGGGATATCGTATGATATCTATACCAAAAAGACGGAGTCAGTTTTACCCCAGGGTTGGGGTGCAGATTGCTGTAAGTTCATGATCAGATATTGGGATTTTATCCAACTGCTTGCACAGCACGCACCTATGTGAAGTTGATTCAGAAGTTGCACCAAAGCGGATTTCAGTCGCAGCAATATTCTGACTGGAACGCGTTCAACATTGACACTGGAGAGGCATATGATACGATGCTGAGTTTGCGACAAATTGCACCCCCCGGAAAACTCGCCACAACCGTAAAGAGCCTAAAGATGCATTACATTGAAACAGAGGTCTTGGATGTCATGGAGGATGTACAGCTTGGTGGGGTATTGTCCCCGCTGTTGCAAGGACCAACCCCAGTGAGAGTCGTGCCCGATCACATACCATCAGCTGTACCTGTTGCAGGGGGGATGCAGCGACCTTTTGCCACAAAGGACTTGGTGGCAGTGAGGAACTCTAACAACTGGAGGATTCCCATATAAACAATATGTACTGCTTCTGTGTTATCTATTTAGTGATCATCGAGGTGTAGAGTTTTGGGACTCGTTTAATGTCAGTTTCACATGCCCATATCAACTGGAAGGGGACGAGTCCTAAAGACCTTTGTAAATTGGTGTCAGCAATATGACAGCCTTGGGCAATGTCAGGGAGGGAGTTGATTTAAGGGACTGTCAGAGACACACAAAATGTTAGTACAGACATTGGAAGATGAAACGACATTTACCTGTCAAAGAATGCCAGTGTGGATCAGTGTCCAAAATCCAGACCTAAGTCTCAACCAGGTTAAAGATCAGGAGTCGACCTGCACTACCGAGCTCCATGTGACCATTACCCACAGGGTGGCATCGCACAAAGGCAGCTGCTAATGGGATGAGTTGTGGGAAACCCTAAGTAGATTTGGGCGAGAGGTCGCCAACCTTATCATGAGTGCACCTGCTCATGTTAGGTTAAGATGTCGGCCATGGAGATGGACATGTTGCAAGTGTGAACCTTTGTGAAGGTCCAGGGTTAATCTGGATCGCACAACGCCAAGGACCCTCGAAGCTGGTGAGGAGTTAGTACAGAAATTGAGTGATGACCAGGTGATACTCACTAGGTGTGGGCAAGCATTGCGAATACTGCACTGACAATCATACCACAGGTTGGTTGCCTAATGACGAGTCTATAACCTGATGCCGATCCTTCTTGGAATTTCCTCTCTGATGCCTAAGATGAAGGCATTGCCAGCCACTGAGTGAATGCATACCAGACTGAGTGAATGGATACCAGGATCGACCAGAAAGAGATGGGTTTTATTTCACATCTGCAAACCTGATGATCAGGGCGAAAGTACTTGGAGTAAATTTATGCATACCATGTTGAGTTGGTCACCTGACTACAGGTCTGATTGTGCCTGGCACTTCCCTTCAGTGCCTGTGATGAAATGAGGATCTGGACTTGGAATTGGTGTAGGTACATGCCTGGAGTGTGCTCAACACCTGGTTGTTTATTGGATATCCAAGTTGCCCACTCGAATCTGGCAGGCGCAGTTAGAATCAGTATATCATGACATACTAGCTCCTTGATTACACTGCACTACGCTATACTACCCTGCATTACTCTACATTATGCTACATTACAATACATTTGGTTGTTGTACTTTGTTGCCGATGAAGGGGGAAGAAAAAGAAGTGTAAAGTGTTGATTTGCGGCTTATAAACTGGAATGAACTCAGTCAAACTCAGCTGTAAAAATGCGGCAACTGCCACATTGGCTTGCTTACTACTGTTTCCATATGTGGTAATGAACTCATTCCAGTATATAAGCCCAACTAATTCTCTTGAACACTCTTTCCCACTTTTCCACCATCGCCGTACAACTCAAGTGAACGAAGTGTAAATGTAGCATAGTGTAGCACATTAGTGTAGACCATGTAATAACAACATCGCAAACTTTGTGCTGATCATGCCACGTGTCAGCCAGTATCGTAATTGATAACGAGCAGACCACACAATACTAACAGGCAAGTGTTTTCATTGTTGGTGGACCCTCACCCATTGACATGAGTGACATCTTAGGTCATGTTCATGCATTGTTCATGATGTTGATCCAGGCTAGCAAGTCACCATCTGACTTCTTCACTCAGGTTGACCCTCCTCAACATCATATGACCACGACTCAGGACCTCTGGACTTTTGCAAATGTTCACGCTTTCAATGACCAAAATCGTCGGTGCAGTATTCACGATGCTTGCCCACACCTAGTGAGTATCATCTGGTCACCACTCAGTTTCTGTACTGACTTCTCGATCAACCCTGGATCTTCGCAAAGGTTCACACTTGTGATGTGTCCATTTTCATGGCCGACGTCTTAACCTAACATGAGTGGGTGCGCTTGTGATAAGGTCAGTGACCTCTTGCCTGAATCTACTTAGGGTTTCCCACAACTCATCCCATTAGCAGCTGCCTTTGTGCAATGCCACCCTGTGGGTAACAGTCACACAGAGCTTGGTAGTGCAGGTTGACTCCCGATCTTTAACCTGGTTGAGACTTAGGTCTGGATTTCAGACACTGACCCACACTGGCATTCTTCAACAGCTAAATGTCGTTTCATCTTCCAATGTCTGTACTAACATTTTGTGCATCTCTGACAGTCCCTTAAATCAACTCCCTCCCTGATGTTGCCCAAGACTGTCATATTGCTGACACTGATTTACAAAGGTCTTCAGGACTCGTCCCCTTCTGGTCGATCTGGGCATGCGAAACTGATGTTAAATGAGTCCCAAAACTCTACACCTCGATGATCGCTAAATAGATAACACAGAAGTGGTACATATTGTTTATACAGGAATCCTCCAGTTGTTAGAGTTCCTACTTGCCACCAAGTCCTTTGTGGTGAAAGGTTGCTGCATCCCCCCTGCAACAGGTATGGCTGATGGTATGTGATCAGGCACAAGTCTTGCTGGGGTTGGTCCTTGCAATAGCAGGGACAATACCCTGCCAAGCTGTACATCCTCCATGACATCCAAGACCTCTGTTTCAATGTAATGCATCTTTAGGCTCTTTACAGTCGTGGCGAGGTTTCCAGGGAGTGCAATTTGTTGCAAACTCAGCATCGTATCATACACCTCTCCAGCGTCAATGTTGAATGTGTTCCAGTCAGAATATTGCCACAACTGAAATCTGCTTTGGCACAACTTCTGAATCAACTCCACATAGGTGCACGCTGCGCAACCAGTTGGATAAAATCCCAATATCTGATCATGAACTTACAGTGATCTGCACCCCAACCTTGGGATAAAACCGACTCCGTCTTTTTGGTATAGATATCATATAATATCCCCCAGGTTCCTGGGGGAAGGTTGAAGAGGGCACCTGGATTGAATGATACTACCTGGTCATCCTCATCCATCAAGGAGGATGAGTGAGATACCCCCCCCTCCCTCCACTTTTATCATTGATTCCATAGATGACTCTATCTATGTGTTGACCAACTCAGGGATTATACGGATTGTTGGGAGGCTGCTGCGCTCAATGATCCAGGTAGAATCAATGCCTATCTGAGTTCTGGCGCAATATAACTGTACATATAGCTTACATATAGCTAGCATTAGTGATTATTTCCTGCCAGATCACCAAGATCGATTGGTCTCTGAATGAGATTTGTATTACACATTGACATTTCAAAGACATGTGTATACATGTGGTGCAGGGGGGGACACCAAAATTACAGTTCAGGGAGTGGGCATATGTAGCGAAAAATAGTGTCATCACCATCACTGGCACTGTGTCCATCGCTCTTATCATCACCATCATTACCCTGTATCTTACAGTCGCTGTTCCCATCACCATCGAGCATTTTACCTGTTTGTATGAGATTTATAAGTTCCCTGGTCTTGACACCCAGCGGGTCACTGTGTAGGGTGAGTAAATAAGAAGAAAGGAAGTAAATAAAAGGAATCACACCATGTGCCTTTGTACTGAATGAGAAAATGATACTTGCATGCACAAAACTGCTGTCTCCAGACTTGGAAAATGAAATCATCTTCATCCTCACTACTGGCTGGGAGAATAAATCTGCGACCGACAACAAGGGGTATGCCATTCCTATCCCTCCAGAACACAAGATGCTTCAACTCTTCCTTGGAGATGGGATGAACCCCCAACATTGGTTGAAGGTGATGAAGCATCTTCAGGGGGGGTTTAGGACCTTTTGGAGATTTACCATACTGCTGCTTTCTGCATTCCTGCCTGTTATGAGGTAAGCTAGATGTGCACAGATTAATTATGTAACTTACTTCAGGGAGGCAAGTTCCTTCTCAACCTTCTTACCCTCCCGCTGGGGTAGGCGATCAAAGATATCCTGCTGTAAGATTATCAAGGTTTGGGCAGTGCAAACTATTACCATCCGACTGGGTGGACTAATCAGAAACGCCTTTATTTCAAATATTGAAACTCACTCTTCTGGGCTGTTGACCTCAGCTTCAGTGAGCTTCTCCATCTTGAATCGCAGCCTTTGCAGGTCTGCGATATCAAGGCGACGCCACTTGGTGCTGGGCTGTTCCACTCATCCCTGATCCGCCAGTGTGGCACGAAGAGCAGTGAAGTCGGCTTGTTCGGCCCTGAGCTGAGAGGCATGATCTTCAAGAATATTCATGTAATGGATGGACAGAGTGGCAAGCTCCTTGGCACCCATTCCGAGATCCGCTAGGCATAATGTATGCCCAGAGGGCTGGGGAGGAGGGGGTAGATCTTCAGCGAGAGCTGACTCAGCACGTCGGCCATGCAGGTTGTATGGGCTGTAGCGATGCGGGTGGTGGTGGTGGTAGGCATGAAGGCGAGCAAGTATATCACACAAACTCCTCACCTATATATATGGAGTATTCCGGGATTTCCTGAAGGAAGATGTCCCAGGCCATGAGATTAATTATCGCCTACTAGAGGGTTGACTGTCGAAACGAATGAGATCACCTGTCAGATGCTCACCAGTGTCAACAGCCACCCACTGGTGATCAGTTTCGGAGTGTCATTTAAAGGGAAATTTTACCTAGTGACATAAGGCGTGACGTTCCTGATAGTTAGTTTGGAGGGTCTCCACCAGCCAGTATTCGCACGGTCATTACCAATTGCAAGTCACAGTGGCTGGATCAATATTTAAGACTGGCTTAAATATGGTGAACGTGAGACCAGCATCATAACAGATATGAATGCATTAAAGGTGGGACTAAACCGGTGAACCCTGGCTCTCACTTTGAGGAGGACACTGATCCATCCATCATGGAAGACTCGAAGATTAAGTTGGGGTTCACATTTAGTAGAATCCTTGTGAATGGTTAGGAATTTCCAGCATTCCACACCGATACATAGGGGGACAGGGAGAACGAGGACTCATTTAAATGGAGCAGATCGGGAACGACAGGCTCCCTTTTCAGGGTGGTGAAAATGTTCTTTGGGTAGAGGTGGGTGACGCGCGAATCTTTGATACCCCAAAACACGATTAGTCGACCTGAAGCCTCGGTGGCATGTGTCTAGAAATAATAAACTTACCGACACCTTATGCACGCGATGAGCTTGTTAGTCGTGGTGATGCTGTTGAAGCGAAAGCATACCCGTGAGAATTAGTCGGGTTTATAAACTGGAACGAGTTCCTTTCGCCCAAATTGGCAAGGTGGCTTATTCGTTCCCATAATCGGTGATCACGCGTAGAATACTTAATTCGCACAACGATAGTAGAAGAATGAGCATTTGAGTTACAACGGATGACAATATATCTGTGACAACGACCAAAGCTCCCAGGTGCTAATCCTTGAACAGGAAAATCAGATTTATAGGTAGTTACACCATGCGGGATCTAACTTACTGTCAATGCTACGATGGCGACTAATCCGTCAGCAAAGCACCAGCGAGCGACGTGCGACAAAACTCGAGTAGGGGAAACACGTTCAATATTGTCAGATAAAGATGCCGAGTAAATCCGAGCTGGAAAGTACGGATAATGTCGGTAAGGGTCGACTGTGCCATATGTTGCTGGAAGGTGTCACCGGACAGCAAACCAAACTTGACCTGTCTCTTCGAATATATAGTTAATGCAGCCGGGAACTGGGTCTTTACCCTCGTGTGGATAGAACAAGATGAGACTGTTCCCTATATGAGTCGAGCAACGACTGTATACCATGCCTCCAGTCCGGAGGTGGGCACAAAAAGTCAGGCGGCCCCTGCTTGTTAGGGGCCAAAGGTCGTATGGAACGGGTGCTTGTACTTTGGACGAGTAATCATCGGGTAAGAGCAGTGTGTCATCCGTAAGGTCACCTAGAATATGCTTGTTGAACAGTTTAGCCAAATCTTTTATGGCGGGTGGGGACTCGGGTCTAGAAAGCCAGCGACGGAGCCTCGATGCTTGGATAAATGACTCTAAACACGTTTTCTCCAATTGGCCTGGGAGAAATAGTGGTTGGTGACATAGTGAATTTTAGAGGGTAACTGTACTTGCCAGAACGATGGTTGGTAGGAAGACCTTGAAGTTGGCCGATGAGACGCTCAAAAGGAAAGCACCACCATGACCGTACAGGTCCAAAAAGGCGGAGGTAATCGTGAATATGACATGCCATGTGTCCATTCGGGCGCATAGTAGCGTTGGGAAGGACCTTCTGTAAGGAACCTAACCAGTTCAAGATACAAGCCTGGTAAGCGTTAACCCGGGTTTCTGTAGTGACACGGAAACAAGCAATGCGGATTGCTTGTACAAGTTCCATTGCGTTATCAAGGATACTGCGCAATTGACCCGCAATCTCTGGAGATGGGTGTTGCGATGTCTCTCCCCATATGCTCACGAGCGCTAGGGGAATATAAACTGTGGCCATTGTGCGCCATTCATCTGCCTTCAGGGTTCCAGCCTTCGCTTGGCCAAAGTTCGCCGGTACAGACCTAATGAAGGGCAGTCAGCAAAGTAGCTATTTGAGTCGATTGAGGGTATTGACCTTAGCCATGATGGTACATCAGTATTTTGTACAACAAGCTGGATGTGCCGCACAACTTCGTGGCTGGAGGTTTGAACTTTTGACTTAGCCTTCATCGGCTTTGTTTGACGCTATGGCACATTTAGATAGCATTCGAGCAACTGAAGGGCTACATACCCATTCAATCAAAGTTTTGATCCAGTGCACCTTCAGCAACTCACCGCAACCATTGGTTGATTTTACACTGAGGCTAGCAGCTACATACCGGAAGGCAGCAGAGTTCTCTGCACAAAGTTTTCGTTCTAAATTAGCTAGATGCTGGGTAACACAAAAGTCCTCATTTTTGGCAGCAGTGTCATCAACCAGTGTGAGGAGGAGCACATGGATGCTAGTGATCTGTTTGTGCTCCTTTTCCATGAGGGCCATTGCTTCATTGCCATCTGGGGTTTTGAAGACATGGGTAAAAGCTTGTTGTGATTCTGTCTCTGCCTGGGTTTGAAGAGCAGTTGACATGGTGAAGCCAAGGTTCTCCCGAAAGTGAGCTTGGGCCAGTCCCTCCAACAAGCAGTGCATTGGATCCATGACAAGCTGCCATGTGGGGTCCCAGCATGGGAGATGCCAAAGGGTGGACCAGCATACACCATATTTGACAAATAGTTGATGTCGCTCAACAGAAGACTGAGCACTTCTGTACAATCCAGCATATCAATGTAATGTATCCTTATCATGCAAGGCCCAGTCTGAATCACTGATATCTGTTCTTCCAAGAGTCTTGAGGTGATAACAATGACAAATGCTGCAATAAAAGTGACTTGTAGCAGCGGCTAGCTGGGCAGTCTTGTGGGCAGCTGGAAGATCGCATACAACACATGTAATGGCAGACCATGTAACACATACTGTGTGAAGTGCGGTGCATGAGAACTCAATGCCTCTTGTCCAGCTTTTCAGCATATTGTTGATGCAAGGGTCGAGGAAGAAATCGAGTTGGTCACCAGAGGGCTCATTAGGACTGGGGATGATGCCTGCCAGATACATATTTTCCATCTTATAGTGGACCTCAGGAGGCAGGTTGAGACATGCACAAGAAATGACCCCCAAGGAAGTCTTTGCACTACATGGCAAGTTTCCATCAATGTTAAAAAAATTGACATTGAGGGAGAATAGAAATTGCCCTTCACCTCTGCAATTGGCAAATAAGGTTGAGTTGCAAGGTCCCTTCAATGTTCAAATGAATTCTGCATCCCAGACATCTGTCATGGCAAGTGGAGGATCTGCAATGTTCTCCATCAATTTGTCACATGGCCAATCCATCAGAATTTCGAGCTCAGAGTGAGCTAGAAGACTAGCCAGGTAGTTGTGGAAATGGTGGTAGACGAAAATTTTGATTGGGCATTTGGAACCATCATCAGAATCATGTATGAGGAGGGTATTGCAAGGTTCTTGATCTGGGAATGGTCGATTTTTGCAGCTGGTAGGGTATGATGGGATCATATCCACAATATTCATGGGCTTGTAGGCACAGCTGCATTTTGGGCAAACTGCAAATGTAGTAGTTTGACTTCACAGGTCAAAATGTGACAATGCCATTTTGATGGACTTCAGTATTGCCCAAGTATGCAGTCTTGCAGCATTGTTGCATTGGAGTTGACCGCTTGAAATGTGAGGCTGAGGATAAGGGTTGCAATTCCCAAAAGCAGATCTCTGGCTGCATGACTTAAACTGAAAAATACAATGCTGATGATGCTGAGGAGGAGTGAGACCTGGGAAACTTCCTTGCAACTGTCGCTTGGGAACTCAAAGTGATGGGCTGCAAAGAGTTTAGCAAGGCCTGACAATGAAACGCAACCATTGACTTACACAAATCATATTTGATGGGATCATTCTGAGCAACCATTTCACTGCAATCAAGATGCCCCTCGAGTTCAATGCATGAATGGAGAATGGAACTTCTGTGAGAAATGATTGAAGGAACTTGTCAATTGATGCAGGCTAAACATTCTTTCACTAGTAGCAAGTCATCGTGTAGTCGACATCATATCTCCACAGAGGACAAAGGCAGAGACATGGCCTCCCTACTAATAAACTCGACTTGGGCCTTGATTAGGTTCAGTACTCTGTGTGATTTAACTGTGCACTGGTTGCACTCCTGCTTTGAGGATGACGTGCTAAGGATAATCCACAAAGTCAGATGGAGCATAGCATAATTGCACAGAATCCCTACTTTTCTCACAAGATCGATGCCGAGCTTGAATTAATATCCTCCGACAATGTAAAGCTAGACATGAATGAGTAACAGATCCAGAAGATTAGTCAAGATCACTGACGACTCTGATATCATAGCTCTGCCAATCACTGGAGTGAAACCATGAACAGTACCATTTGTAGTTGACCTTCTGCTGATAGTGAGTAATGGTCAGTCAGAGAAAAGTGAATAACTCACAATATGAGTGACATTTCCCCCATTGCTGCAGCAAGATCATCGATTGCAGAGTCTGCTCTTGATGGGGTTGATTCGCTACTGCAGGCTTGGCAAAGCAGTGATTCCACAGTGGATCAGTGAAGGTCAGTAGCGTCATTTTCCTGTGAAGTTTGGATGCCATGGAGATGGATATTTCAGTACCTTGAGGGGATCAATTTGCCTCCAGGGTTTCGAACCACACCTTCCATATCCACTTCAGAGCAAAGAGCACAAAAACATCAGTAGTATTGATCTCGAGCAGGCATGAATAATGCACATTAGGTAGGTGGTGGAGGACAATTGGCCAGGGAAGACTAAAATATGGATACGTTGTCACAGTGATGGCATGGGGACAAGGACAACATGCTTACAGTACAACAGTAGTGTAAATAATTGCCTCAACCAGACCTTTCCCAAAAAACCTGATGGCATGGGGACAAGGATGACACTCTTACAACAGTAGTGTAGATAATCGCCTCAACCAGACCTTTCCCAAAAATGAAACAAATCAATGGGAAACCAGCCTCCCCTACCTATGCACTGTACACCACTATCTAGGTATCGATCAAATCTAATCTGCAACATATATGGTACACTTTATATACCATGATCAACAGTTAATGGAGCAATATTTTGAGATTTTGCCCTTGAAGGGCCACACAGCACAAAAACGCTGTGTGGATGTTGTCTCCATCATTTAGGGCAATTCCATATGATGGAGACAAGGACAGCTGTGTCAGATTTGGGAAAGCGTGAACCCAGTTGCTGCAATTCATCTGTAACTTGTGTCAGGATGCTGACTTGCCTTCACACAATGTGGAAAGCTCACAAGAACGTCTCCACCCTCAATAGTTCCATGAGTTGAAATACAACTCAAGCAGAGGTGTGTTGCCCTGCAAGTACAGCTCTCCCCTTCAGGGAAGGAGAAGCTTGCCTCTGGAACTGGTTCGAGAGCATCAAAAAAAATTACCAAATCATTGAGGTCACTGAACACTTGTGTGCATGCAATGACCTTCAATAAGTAATGGTATTGTGAATTTATTTCTCCAACAGAGAGCATTACGGATTTGATGGTCCCTGGGTTTTGAAGGTGAGGGACCAAAGCTGATATGTATGCAATGGGGCTGCGAAGACACCGCAGGTCAGGGAGGTTGACCTTTACTCCAGGATCTGATGCAAGGGAGCCTTTCTGACATGTCATGTATGAGGTGCAAATACCCAACATTTTAAGGACTGGATGCCTTTGCAGAAAGAACATGAGGGGAGAAAGGGGGCAATGATCATCAAGCTTGACCTCATGCAGGTGGGGAAAATCAAGGAGTTTGAGAAGGGTCATCCAGGCCTGTGGCATCAAGTTGACGTGAGTGATAGAAAGAGAATCGAGGTTAGAACCCAGAAGGATGGGCAAAGTGATTCATATAAGGGAAGACATAAAGAAAACCTTAGACTGGAGCTTGAGTGATCACAGACAAGTGGGGGAATGAAGTGGTTGGATGTTCTTCGGGAATGACATGTTGGAATGGGATGACATGAAATGGGTACTGACATCAAGCTCTGAGCAGATAGAGGTGGACCACAGGAGGTTTGCTAAGCTATCAACATCAAATTTTAATGCACCAAAGGAAAGGAACAGAGATGTGTTGCATTCGGCTAAGGTCTGGAAGTAGAGCACGATCACTCGAAGATAATGATCCGATCCTTGGGAAAGATTGCAATAGATGACAGAAGGGGCCTTGTGAGCATTTGCCCACCTCCACATTAGGAGGGCTTTGCATGTGGTATGGTCCACATCAATCCAGCAAGAATTGGGACAGAAGGATACCATAGAGAGATAAATTGGGGCCACAATTTCCCTGAAAAGTATGCAAATGCATGACAAAGTCCAGAGATCATCATTGGATAGGCAAGATGCTATCTCATGCAGCATCTCATTCAGGAGGATTAACAGGGTCAATGTAAACTAGATGTTGTTGAGTGACACTGGTTTACACAATGGGAATGACACATACAGGGAATCCAAGTGGAAGTGCAGCTTCCATGACAGAAGCTGCTGGACAAGTGGAAGATGGAATCGACGGACTTGTGGGTGTCAAGTCGTGAGATAAAGGCTCAGAGGCTTCCAATTGGCAGTGTCGCACTTTGGCTGGACCCATGTCAACATGATAGTCTTCTTCAATCACCTGACTAAGTTCTGGGAACATATAATGCTCCAACACAGGGCACACAATCCTCAATAAGCATGGGTCAGGGAGGTCATCATCCCTCAAATGTTTGGGGCTCTACATTGGAGAATAAACTTCAGACAAACAGAAAGAGAAAATGGACATGCAACTGTTGCCACTGGTGACTCCAAGCGTTGGTGCTTGGTTGGTCTGGGGTTGGTGCAATCAGGATCAGGGAGATCATTCTCCCTCAAGTGTTTGAGATCCTACACATCAGGGAGTAAACCTAGGATGAACAGAAAAAAGATAAAGCAGATATGCAACTGTTGGTACTGATGGCTCCAAGTGCCGCTGCTTGGTTGGTCTGGGGTTGGTGCAATCATTCATTCAGATTTGCTTGAGCGACTTCCATGCATGCTTTTACATTCAAATGTTAAATTGCAGGCTGGAAAAACTCAGCATATCAATGAACTCACAAGAAATGTAAAAATGGAAATCTTGCTGAATGCATTGCCCATGGGAGATGATGGAGGGTCAAATTGTTGAAACAAGATAAGTATTTAACCTGACTCACCTTCCGACACAAGAGATCTGACGATGGCTCAGAACACTTCAAATTGGACATCTGACAATAAAGATCAATGACCACCCACATGGGGATTCAAGGCTAACTATACTTTATGTCATAGGGGGTAGGGCACAAACCAACCTTCACAATGCACCAGCCAGACTTGTCGAAAACAAAAGACCTAATAAGATATAAGCCAACATGAATCAGAGATCATAATTAACAATGGCTCCCAAAAAACTACCACTGGCTCCAGCTTTCTATGTCACCAATGAACCTCCTGCCTTGCCTCTCCTCTCGTCCAGATGGTACAGCAAACCCTATCTTCCATCACCATAACCACTACCAAGGAGCTTAGCATGTATAAGCCGCCTGTCAGAAGACCAAGGGCAACTACTCCAGGCCCCATGCCCCCATTCCGAGTAACTAGTACTTTCATTCATGCAGCCACTCCCCAGCCCCAAGTACACCCTGGAGAAAAGGGCAAAGGGGTAACAATTACTGTTCCCCACAGTTCTGGGACAGACCAGGATGGTCGAGGCTCACCATCTCCAAGTGAATCCTCTCTTTCCTTCCTTGAGTCTGATATCACCGACCTTGTGAAGATTCCAAAACCGGCTGGAGAAGCCAGTAGGCTGGGTCATGGTGGATACAATCTGAAAGACTAGCTTGGCTGGGAAGAGATTGAGTTCAAGAAACTCAAGGTCTGTTCATTTGAACACACAAATGTTGTACTCACCACCAGAACTCCAGCATTTCACAAATAAGGTGATTAAAAAACATCTGAACATGACTCGATGCAGGAGCGGGCAAGAACTCACTGCGATAAGAACTGTGAAGCAGCAGGTAGGCATATGTAAAGCGCAAACAAGATATCTTACTTACCATTCAAAGATGTTAAAAGCATACCCTCAATTAGAGGATTTGGAGAACTATTGGCCTATTGATGATCTTGTCATGCTTCATTTGAAGTACACATCCCAATGGAGCCGTCAGATGAGGATGGTACAGCAGTTAGATAATACCCCAGCTGCAAAGAAACAGAAATAATGTAACTATGGCACATTGTTGTACGTGGATGATACATACTGTCTCGTGCTTGCTCCTAAGCTCCATGTATCCACTTGAAAAAGAGCACTATGACACACAACACACCTATGATACTGGGGAGAGAAAAGAAAACTCAGAAAGAGTAAAGTACACCTATATACTGAAATGACTCACCAGAACTCCGACGGGAACATCCAAATTTGCCACTTAGAGATGACTACACAATAATGAGTGTTTCTGGCAATGATGATTACTGTTTCATCATTGCTACCAGGTGAAGATTCACCAAAACTCCAATGGGGACATCCGATTCACCACTTAGAGATGACTATACAATAGTTAGTGATGACAATTATTGTTTTGTCGCTGCTACAGTCAGTGGATATTTCCAGTAGAATTGTAGAGCAGTAGATGTTCTTGTAATCCTTCCAAAGGAGATAGGTGCAACAATGACATTCCAGTTATTGTTTCGCCTTGCATTCCATTAGCACTTTGCAGACAAAAAAAAACATAATGAACCCACTAACAAAACACAATAGCTATCACCTCATCCCTAGCTGGAGGGCCTCATTTTATTGTGAAGGACAGCACGACCAACAAAAATACCCTGTCATATCACCCTAGCTACCAGAGCAGGGCATTAGGGGCGTTATGTGAAGAGAACAACACTGTTAGCATATATTTCGCATATGATACCATGAACCCAATAATCCAATATCTCTCCTGAACATTCTTGCATCGAAAGTCTCCAGAAAGTACAAGCTCACTGGTCATTTGACTGGGCACAAAGACTCTATCTTGTGTCTAGCAGTGTCCAAGACTTGCAATGTGCTAGCAAGCGGGGGTCAGTACATTACAATTTGAATAGCACTAGCTCATCACTTTACCAGGCTTTGATGGATTACAGATATGGAACATACGACACCAATTCCAGTTGGCAAAACCAGCCCAGATGCACAACCCTGGTGATTCCATCACCTGCATATTATGGCTGACCAGAAAGAATGACCTTCAGGAAATTCTCTGTGGTGGAACTGGCCTTGGGTACCTTATGGTATGGCGACAGTGCACAGATATAACCAGTGAGTTCAATGAGGTATTCTCACAATGTGTTGGCACTGGGCAAGAAATCATGAGCTTAAGCCAGTATGATGTTGATGGTAGTACTTGCATCATCACAGGGACAAGGGATAGATGAGTTCACCTGTGGGCCATTGATTTGAAGGGCAATCTCACCAACGTTTTCAGTGTGGAACTAGCGACAAGCATTCCACGCGCTCTGCATGTTCAAGGTTCGGATATCATATTTTTTCGCATGTATAATGGAGAGATGTAAGTTATACTGGTCAACAAGATGACGAGCTGATGGTTTGTTTTGATTTAGACATACCTTGCGATCAAAAGACAGTTTACTTTTAAGCATGAAGTCAACTGGTCTGATGATGTGAGCTGCTTTTCAATCACTTACCAGGGAATATAACCTGGATAATAGTGGGGAAGCCAGTCTTGATCAAGTTGGCAATTACTTCGCTGTCGACAATGCTGTAAGCGGATTCAGCCTTCACCATCTTGAGGACGGTGCCTGTATTCGATCATATGAAACCAAACCATTGAAAATGTTGTAGGAAACGGTAGTTCCCTGTTCTTGTATCCAGCATATCTGGCATATCCTGCACAATCCGGTTCCTCATATCCAATCCAATCTGTCCTCGTCTGTCACCCGTTGGTAAGTCAAACCTTCATTTCACTACACTGGACACTTTCATTTGTACATCCAGTCAATCTGGTTCCGTCGACCCAGTCACTGGATACCTTGATCCAACGATCCAGTTTTCAATCCGGTCACACACTTTACTTGTATTTAGAGTCTTGGGTGTGCCCAGACTATAAAAACTGTGTTTCACACAGAGCACAATATCATCTATCTATCTGCCATTTATCTTCTGTCCATCTCAAGTTCATTTTCTTCGTCATCGTCAGTGATCCAGCCATGTCTGTGATCATCTCTTCATCCTTCTGTCCTGATCTGTGAAGAATCAAGTCCTGTGTTCGTCAGCCATGTCTGAAGCATAGGAGCTCTTCCAGATCATCATCCATTCAGCC
>JBBPTO010001380.1:0-16158 GCA_038094155.1 Pulveroboletus cf. aberrans
TTGCCGTAGATCTTCCTATCCACGCACATCGTCTTCGCCCCCAAACCATCCCTTTCCCATACATCGCCGCGTACCGCAATCGCGTCTATGATAGGCACATGGCCATTCCCATCTCCGCCCACCTCGACATGGGCTCCGCCCTTTATTGTCTAGTACGCCTCTTATGGCAGATCGGCCGCCTCAACTTCTTGAACCATCCTACTGCCGTCGCTATTCTTGGCAAAGCCAACCTCGAGCTAGATATACTCGTCCACCAGCTGGAACTTGGCGAATTCCTGGAGGACCTTGACCGTTACCTCGCTGAATCCAACGAACAGCACTCCGTGCCATTACCCATACCCATTCCTCCCGTCGCTCCCGCACCAATCGTCACCCCCACCACTCCGTCTACTCCATCAGCGTCCTCGTCTCCTCTTGACGAGGAAACCCTTGCTTTTATAGACCAGACCGAGCTCCACCACCGCGAAAGCCTTGGCGAAGTCGTCCTTACTCGCGACAACCCACGTTACCCCCAGGCTTGCTTTCAATGCCACCGCCTCGGGCACTTTCGGGACCAATGTTCCGCTTACTACTGCCCCATCTGCCTTAAGTTCAAACCCGGCCATTCTCAGTGAGAGTGCCCTCTTCGACGACCTTCTCCAAGGCCCTCTCCCTCTACCTCGCCCTCATCCCGTCGTTCTTCCCAACGCTCGTCCTCGTCCTCGTCCTCGCCCCGAGGAACTCCGCTGTCGAGTCCTACGCACCAGCGTAACCGACGACGCTCCACACCCATACCGTCGACCTCCCAGGGGCCCCCGCCTATCGATGAAAGAGAAGATGACGCAGACTACCTATTTGACGACGCCGCCATGAGCAACATGACTGGTGAGCCCTACAGAGATTATAGGGAATATTGAAGTCGGTGACTTCAAGTCTACTAAGGGGGTAATGTTACGTTTTATCCCGGACTACGCTTTTCCTTGACACTTGTTGCTTACATACGCATGGGTATAAGTCCCAACTTGGACGTTCTTTTCTTTTCATCGCTGATTACGATACCATGACTCACCGTCCGTTCCCTTCGCACTTCACGTGCCTTATTTCACTTGCTCAGTCAGCGATTCCTTCCACCATATTCTTCCACATTCCATGCTTGCCCTGAAGTACCATACGTATATAAATCTACATCGTCGCACCTATGCTCCTCATTCTAGTCTTACCGTTTCCTATCTTGTCCTCTCTGTACCACCTCGGGAATACATTGTCCCCTCTCCGCGATACAGGCCTCCTGGTAGCCTTAAATACCTTTGTGCTAGTCACCTTGTCACGACTGCTTACGCAGGAGTTACCACCATTAACTCGGTAGTCCTTGTCGTCTGTCCTCAATCGTAGGCAGACTCCCTTGTAGACGTCTTGCAATCATCAAGCTCCGTCGTCACTCGTCCACGGTTTAAAGACCGCAGTCCTAACGGTTCTACGTCCACCCATCCCCTGGTTGGTCGTAACAAAACCAAGGTCCCACAACACAACTCTGACAATGTCCTGAGTAAGTCACTGAGAACATAGTAAACTAGCTACTGTCCAATGTAGGTATGCTTATGTAAGTCATCAAATTCATCTATGCAAAATATTCAACAAGAACAGAGTGACATGAACCACCTGATCAATTTGAAGTATGCTGGGACTGGCAGGGCCAACAGTGGGTAAGATATTTGTAGAGGTCATAGGGAATCAAGAGTGTGTCAACATGCCAAAGGAACTGGGTTTGCAGAATACATTGGTGAGTGGGCAACTTAGGCCTGCCTGACAGTGCTAGTGTGTATCAAATCTCTTTGCAAAATAAATGATGTAAATGTGAAATGATTATCTAATTACTGTACAGTTTTTGAAGTGCTCACATCTACTACCTTCTCTGATGATCTCTAGCTTACTCTGACTGGAATAAGTCAGATTATGTAGCTACCTGTCAAGGTAAAATGAGAAAATGAAGACAGTTTATTGAAGAGATTGGGGATGTCAAAGGAATGCATGAATATATATAAGACAGTACCTGACTGGCCAACAGGTGCCAATCAGGTTCAAGCTTAATTCATCAATTCCAAGTTTGGGGCAATTCCTTTATATAAGAGTTGGCCCTGATGTCTTGGAGGGGGCATGGAGTAGGATTGAATATCAATGAGTTTTGAAAATCTTGGGCAGACACAATCATTATATGTATATCTTTGTTTGTATGGCCAAATAAAGTCAAATATCATGTCAGTTAATGGAGATTATATGTACCAGCACAAAAGTGAAAAAAAACCATTGCAATGGTATTACTGTTTTGTAATGGCCATATCTTCGGCACCACCAGACCAAATCACGTGATCCATGGACCGTTACATAGCCAGTGGTTTGAAGTATATTCGGTCTCACAATGCTAAGTAACATTCCTGCGGTTGTAGCCAGTACACTACATACACTCTAAATGTAGCAAACATTGCAATGGTTTTTGGAGCCACTGTATCATCTTTACATCAGTGACCATGATCTTCAGTGAGGGAGGTGCTCCCACTTCTTTGGAAGGTGATATGCAACCATAGAAAACTTGTGTGATCAATTTGGGGTCCAGGTGGTAGTGTTGCCATGGCTTAACTTGGCTACTAGTGGCTCAGCTCCAGACATAAGGTGGCTTGGCTTGGCTTAGTGAGCAAATTCTTACATGACTGCATGATGATGATGATGATGATGCAGCAGCTGCATTTTAATTGCAGCCATGGCACTGTCATGTCAATGTGTCACCATCCCTTTTGCCCTCTCACCCTTGATTTCATCTTTTTGATACCCACCCCATTCTCTTATCTCTCCTTTCCCCTTTACCTCTTCCTTATGTCTCAGGCATGCCACCACACAACATGACTGTGGCACAATGGCCACATCACTGTCATGTCACCACCACTCTCACCTTGGTCTTGCCCCCCTGCCACCCACCTCATCCTATTACTCCACCATCACACCGGCCACATCTCCATCACATGACCACACAACTACAACATGTGATAGTCATGCAATTGTGTTGCCCAGTTGCTACTATCCATCTTGCCCTCTTATTTATCATGTTATAAGTCTAGAGCTCTCTAAGCTCAACATTTGCTGTGTGGATCAACCTAAATTTGATCCCACTTATTTCAAATATGTGAAGCAGCATTGCAGATTGTCTGATGTCATTCTGACATCATCATCCTTATTTCAGTTACATTGCACACAAATATACACAAATTTCTGAATGTATTTAATGGTGATAGATGCTGTGATGTAATTGATAATGAGATTCATTTTCCCTCCAAGATCAAGCTTCTAAGAAGCAGACAAGGGTTGATCTCATCAATCTTGTTTAATTCAAAACTTGATCACAAGAACTTTAGTCTCTGTCTCACTGAGTATCCTCAGCTCACCTCATCTTTCTCTTCTCTGTGCAACAGGAGTACCCTTGTTATCACCCTCATGTGACAATAAGAGCATGATGACAACAGATTGGCCATGTTATTCCTTACTCCTGCCATTCATCCTGCCCTTTTGCCTCAGTACAACAACATGGTGACAACATGGTGCTACATTATCTTGTTGTCATGCCACCACTCCTATCCACACACCCCATCATGCCACACAACATCATGATAACAATGCAGTGGCTACATTCTTGTGGTGACCACATCATCATTGTGCTTCTGCTCACCTTGTCCTCTTACCTTCTTGCACCTCCTTATTCCCTGTCTTGCCCTTGTTGTCTCACCATCACATGACAGCATAATGACAACATGATGGCCATATTGTGTTTTTACCCACCCCATTCTCCTGCTGTTGTCATCATGCCTCACTGTGATAACTCCATGGTAATCATGCAAATGTGATGACCATATCATTACCATGCCATTGTCTTGCTGCCCATTATATCAGGCACAAGGGCAGTAGGGAAAACTTTTAAAGAAATTGAATAAAATTTTTATTTACAAAAAATTACTCTATTGATTTGATTAGCTGGCTTTGAGTCAAAAGCCAGGCTGCATAAGCTGAGTTGCATAATACTGGTAGCTTGGCTGGGTTCAGCTAAACCAGGTACTCAGCTCTGGCTTAAGTCAGCTATAAGCTGAAGCTGCAGCAACACTACTAGGTGATACTTGGAGCGCCTTGATATATGAGCTCCTGTGCAATTTTGAATCCAATATATACAGATATAATAGCAGGGTAATCAAGATGAAAAACAGAATTTTACTGATGTGGAAACTCATTTGAAGAAGGTGATTCTGCTGCTGGAAATGGCATTGGTTCTGGCAGGAGACTGACTCATGAGAAGTTTACAGATGGGTGAAGTATCATTGCTTCATGCATGTTAACTCATCAACAAACTGACCCTCAGTTGGACAGGCTCCAGAACTTCCAGCAAGGTACATAGCTCCATAGGTCTTTCCTAGACTGTTACATAGTGTTCTACTTCACTTCCAGTCTAGGGGGGACCTGGGAGCAATAGGTGATTATACTCCATCACCAGACCATCCCAATTTGTACCACAACATAAGACATGCACCATTCATTTCAAAAAGTATACTATACTAAATGCTTAGAGAAAGATGATATGAAACATAGCCACTAATTAAAGGCCACATTGAAGCCATTTATGGCACCAGGACCTGTTGTGCTTCCATTCCTGATGCAACAACTGTCATCAGCCATGCTCATATTAGATCCATTTGCTCACCTTTCCATTTTGGCCCATTGAATGGGCAGTGCTTGTCTTGACATGATGGATGGATGAGGTGTCACATTTCATCATGAGGATAAGGATGTCAGTATAGACTTTTCTGTAAACATTGCATTTGAAAGCAATTTCCTTGCACTCTGCTATGATTTCATCAAGTGCAACTTTGATCTAGAAAATGTTATATTATTGTTAGAACCTGATTAATAACAGAGCTAGATACAGCAGTGCTGGTGAGCACAATGGCAGGCCATGGTGTTTCTTCTCTGAAGACCTTGGAAAAATAAGTTGCTGACTGCATTTGGGCCAGCATAAATGAATTTGATGATAAAACCAGCAAGGGCAGGGTGTGCAAAGTTATTGATGTGAGCCTAGCAGGAATATTGGCAAATGATCATCTAGGATCTACTACTTAGATGTCTGTCCACTCCATGCCTCAAGAAAAAACTTTTTTTAAAAAGGATTCTCATGATATCAGCATTGTCAGGACACTCATTCTGTAGATTCCAATCACAACTTTGATGAACAAAAGTTCCTGCCTTCTTTTAAGAGAACATCATCAATTTCTGGTATCTTTCCAAAGCTAGAATGTGTATCAGATATGATAACAGCACATGCATGACACATATGAGCTTAACAATATCACTGGTATGCTGAGGCCACCATCTTGACAATGATAAATGTTAGTTTCATGCATCATATTGGATCGATTTTTACCTTCCAGAACCATTAAATCCCAGGTGGTTTGCTCAGCTAAGGTCTTGTTGATGTATTATGCAAACTTGGTTTCAAATGGCAGACACAGCAGAAATGAGTGGACAGATGCAAGGTCACAGTGGGAAAGTGGGAAAGTTGTTTTGCCTGCTTGATGACATTGCAAATGGCAGGCAGATAAAAATGTAGATGGAAAGGATTTGAGTTCAAATGACCTTGTGCATGGGATATGGAGAATGCAATGGTAAAAAATAGATGTGATTCAGTGATGGAGCTTGTGGCAGTCAAGGGTACATATGCAGGCTACACTGACAATGGAACTTCTAGTCCATCCACAGATGTAGTGTGACTGACACTGAAAACATCGAGAAGATTTCTGAAGTTGACCAGACACATAATCAAATGGTCTGCTGGCTCACATGAACCTCAGAGGGTAGACCTCTGGCTTGAAGAGATAATGCCACCCCTAACAAGATCAACTGGATTTCTATACAGCAATCACAGACCTTGGGATAGGCATAGTATTCACAATAGCTTAGCTGAGTTGGTCAAGATGCTATGCAGCATGTGCCAACAAATGCCATAGCATAGAGGCAGAACCTTTCCCTTTACAACCAGTGTGACTGAACAAGACACTATATAGTGTGTGCCAGCCCAAGCTTAGTGCATGGTGTAGGGAAGTAGGGTAATAAACAAGGGTAATTTGACTGCAGATGCCACAAGAATTTATTTGAAGTTTTTGGGCTGTCTATTGGCAGGTTTATATAGTACAAAATAATGTGTGATTATGTTTGTATCATGTCATCCAGGTATAGTAATCACAGAAGGTCATGAAACATTCAGGAACTTCTGATCTGTGAGCTTGCTCTAGGGCTGGCCAGTAGAAGCACAGTATTTGAAATGTGCTCAGTCAGCCCTTTAGAGCCAGTCAATAGAAGCTGCTGAGTCATCAACAGAAGGTGAATTTGTCATAAGAAGTCATAATGAGTTATGATAGAAGAACACTGGAAGGTCATGGGATGTCATAGAATATAATGAGTCAAACATCATAGAAGGTCTTAGAACCTTCTGAGATAAGCATGTAACTGTCCAAGCCTCTATGACTGGTCATGTTCCAGTCCATTTGACTGACCATGTGATAAACCATGTGACTGACCATGTAATCAGATCATGTGACATATAACCGAAGGTCACATGACTCCATTTGAGTGTAGGAAAGCCAAAGAAAATGGCAAAGAAATAGAGAAAAATAGACATATTGTGTCATAGACTGTGTCATATTGCAACAATTTCAGTTGCCAATTTTGAACAATAAAAAGCTAGAGATTGCCAGAAAGGTGGGGTGGGAAATTGTGCTAATGGTGTTGGACAACAACAACATCTTTCACCCTCTCTAAAGCTGTCATTACATGGATTATCAGCTGATTCAACAACTTACTGGATGTAATGGTATGATTAAGGGCATGATTGTGACTGCTGGACTGAAATACTTTCAAAGAGTCATGCTGGTGGGATGGGGCAACATTGCCTAAAGATGTTGTAACCATCAGCATAGTATGAATGGCTTGATTTTTCACCTTAATTTGATTAATGGTGGAGTGATAGGAGCTTTGTGTCAGAATGTGTGCACTATGGAGGGGTAGAGATACCCAGACTCAGTTGCACAGTGGTAGTGGAACAACTGAGGGATGGAATGACGAAACTGGACTGACTAAATAGTGACAGAGATTAGAGCGCATGAACTCCGATGTAACTCCGATGTAATGTCCGGAATGGGTTAAATGAGATCTGAGGAAAGAAAGGGACCTTACTAAGTAGAATGGTTAACTCCGAGATGCTCTGGAGCAGAGTTGAGGGACTTGGTGTGTGTCAACCTTGGAGTTGTAGTGGATGACCTCAGAGATGTCCGGAGATCAGAGGTGTTGCATTTTGACACTTTGTGTGACTGGGCACTCATCAGATCCAGTTCTATTGCTATCCAGGCCTCATGGTATTAGTATGATTTAGTGTTATATGTTGTGATAGACCTACTAGCACTCAAGTCCTCATTTTGTGAAGAACATGCACCTAGATAAAATGCCATACTGTATATTTGCTGCAGGATAATACAGCAAATGAAAGACCTACCTTGATCAATGACAACCAACACTGCAAAGTGCTTGTCCTCATTTGGAGACACTTCATCAATGATGGGAGATTGGGAGGAGAGGAGGGTTAGATTGACCTCTGTAGTCATGCTACTGTGGACTCTTGGCAGGCTTGATGGCAGCTTGCAGAATCACCATGTGTGACATAGTCCAGCAAGCCATGGGGGAGGTAAAGAGAGTTCTTTATCAGATAGATATTAACCTTGAATGAAGGGGGTATCCTGTGATTTTGCATGTGAGCCTGATGATCAATAACACAAGGACTCTGTACCAATGAACCCGATGACTGAGCTACTGCTGCAAACTCTTGAAGTTGTGACAACTGTCTAGGTTGAGCCAGTTGGGTATCATATCAATCATTTAACTCACAGATAAATGATGTATAAGAGGTTGGCACTGTGAATGCTGTCTGTGTTCCCTTGGAGCTGTGAGAATACAATGATACAGAGGCATGTACAATGTAGGGTTGTGGTCATGGTCACCATCCTGTTCTTGTGCTCATCACTTCATGTCAATTGCCACTATCATTGTTGGCACATTGGAGCTGCAGTTGTGACCCAGATGCCATGCTGTCATCATCACTGTTGTGCCCTCACCCTTCCCATGACTGCCTTCTCCTCTTTGTCAGCATGTTGGGGTTCATCATTCCATTGTCACTGTCATAGCCAATCTATTGTGGTAGTTGTTAGGGCCACCATCCCATTCCGTTGTCAACATTGTCAGCACACTATGGTGTGTTTATCAGCATTGCTTCTGAGTCACCAAAGGAGTATTGGGCTGGGTTGTTGTGTGTTCTGTGAGTTATGGCTTGTCACAAAAAAAAACTATGTCTCACACATTAAGAATTGAAGGACTTACCTATGGACTACACTGTATTTTATGGTGTGATTGTGCTTCCACAAATTGGTATTTAAATTTGTACTTGTCCTACAACTCTCTTAGTTGTTTTTGCCACTTCTGGGCAGTGACTGAGGTGAGACCCTAACACTATATATAGTGGGCACTCCTGCCCTGTACTCAGTTTCACATTAGGTACTTATCCACCCTGTAAACCTTAATTTATGTTGTAAAATGGAGCCAAGTGCAATAGAGCAAACTTTACAAACAAGTTGCTCATAGTATATTTATAACAACCTGATAGCTCAGTGATACAGCCACCAGTATATAGCCAGAACATCCTAGGTTCAGACACCAACCAAACTATTTATCTCATTTTATTGTAGCAAGTTAATAACCCCATTTCTAAAAAAAGATAAGACACTATACTTTACAAGCATTCAATAATGCAAACCAGTTCAATATTGAAATGGTGAGACAATAGAACTGCTTTACCAGGGTTCTGCATGAGTACCTGCTGTGGGTTTTGAGTGTGGGTATCAGTATGGCCTTTGCAGACCCATATCCATTCTGTATCTGCAGCAGGTACCAATGCAAATCTATGGGAACATAGCACCACAATGCAACCACATCAGAGACAGTGTGGCTGCAACAATGGTGGCATGGCCATAATAGTCATTGAATGGCCACCAAAACAGCAACCATATACCCAACTGATCCAGCTTAGAATCACATAAGGCTCTAGGCCACCTTCACTGGTAAAGAAGAGGGGGAAATGAGTCAATGCTGCAGGTGTTGAGGAAAACACTGAGAGGACAAAACTGCCCTTTGATGCATTCTTGTCCTTTATATACTATCTACATCTTTGTATCTATTGTAGTCTAATCTAGATGTCCATGAGAATACCATAAGGATTGTGCATGGGAAAAGCATGGGATGAAAGGATGAAAGTTCATATATGAACAGGATAGAGGATATAACATATTGTTAGAGCTATGGGTGCATCAGTAAAATGAGAAGTGTCTGATTTCATCTAATTCATCTAATTCATGTCTAATTAGGCTTATTGTGGCTTATGGGTGTGCTAATAAGCTTGATTAGACACAAATTAGATGAAATAGATGAAATTAGACACTTCCCATTTTACTGATGTGATGCATGGAAAACATTAGAATGTTCTAGGCATGCATGAAATACATGGAATAACATATTGTTTGCACAGAAAGGGTTTACATGGATTGTAGAGTGTTTTAAACTCAAAATACATAGTTCTGGTTAGATTTTTTCTGTTTCAAAACCTTCTGGAAAATTTTGAATATTTCTGTGCTTTCAAAGCACTTTTGAGTTTCTGAGTTTCTAAGTTTTGAAAGTGTTCTTTCCAGTGCTTTTGTGCTTCTGATGCTTAAGCATTCTAAGTGTGCTCAGAAATGTCAAAAGGGTGTGGAAGTGACTGTAACTCTACCCCCATTCTGTGAATAAAATTCCACATGATTAAAGGATACTGCAGGTACATAAACAACTGTTACATTATCATGGGGGATGAATAAGTTAGAAAATTCAGTATTGGTCATGCAGAGGTGATAAGGTGCATTGGGGTGCTTCCTTTGAAAATCTGTGACTGTGCCCTTGCATTAGTCAAAGCAGACTTAGATTCCCATGTGTGATCTTTATTACTTCACCCTTTCCAGTGCCAGATGCTGGCCCTAAGTGCATGAGTTCACAATACATTCCACAATATATTCCTTATCCCAGTCTTCTGTCATCTGAACTGGTTCTGATTCAGATTCTGTGTGTCCTGGCAGATGTTTCTTGTAGGGTTTAACGAATACACATAGGTTAGAAAAGTTTCATTTCAACTGCATTGCTTTCAATCAACTCAGTGATCTCATATGATTTCGGCCATTACTCACTGAGCTTCTTTGATCCATGGATCAACTATAGATTATTTGTGAAAAGTCAAACTCTATCTTCAATTCTATCTTCAGAGGCTTCAGAGCAGTGCTTGTCAACTTGGACTTTCATGCGCTTCTGAGCTTTTAATAAATTATCTCTAGAATCTATCAGATTGGTAAATTCTTCAGTGGCTGGCACTTTAAAGCCTTTTCTCTCAATGCCCATCCTTGGCTGATAGAATCTAGTAACTTTGAATGGAGATTTCTTTGTCAAAGCCTACTTTCTAGCATTATGGGAGAATTGTGCAAGTGAAAGCCAGTCCATTCATCTCCAGATGATGAGTATGGATAATTTAGGGGTAATTCTGAGTCTTTTACAAATGTCTTTAATCACTTGTGAAGCAGACTGTGGTTCCTGATATGATATACTAGACTTTGGAAGGCCATGGAGCTTCCATATACTTGATAAATAAAGATACACTGTATTCAGTGCTGTCACTATCTTATTTCAGGGATTAAATTTGACTTCCTTTGAAAATATGTTTACCACTAGATGGCATCAAAAAACTGGATAGAGGTAAATCTGTAATGAAGTCACTGGAATATGCCATGGTGATTTCAACACTTTCAGTGAAATCAGCTTTCTGGAAGGGGCTGTACCACTCCTCTTGAAACATAGACCTTGACAAAATTTGACATTTCTGTTATGGCTGACCTGGATGAGGGCAGGCATAGAACTGTTGGGTCTTCAGACTTAACTGTGGACAGAGAGGTGACGGAGCTTGACGATTGCAAGACGTCTTCAAGGAGCCTACCTACTAGCGAGGTTTGGCTATGAAGGGTGCTACCAAGCTAATGGTGGCCAAGGTACTACTGACTTAATGGTGGACAAGGAGTCTGCCTACTATCGAGGACAGACAACAAGGACTTCCCTTTGGAGGGTGGTGACAGAGGAGACCTCTAGGTGAGATTGACAATGGAGACTTCCCACTTAAGGGTTGTTTGAAGTGACAAAGAGCAAGAAGGTATTAAGGCTACCCTTAGGCCTGTATCAGAGAGTGGAAACAACAATGTATTCCAGTGATGGTTCAAGATAAATGGTGAAAATAAACAGTATGACTAGACTGAGGTTTACATAGGTGATGACATGGGTTTATATACATAGGGGAATCTAGGGCAGGCATGGAACATGAAGGAACATGATGGAAGGAATTGCTGGCGAAGCAAGTGAATGGAATCACATAGAATGCGATGGGAGTGGATGATGAGTCAGGGTATCATAGTCAGTGATGAAAAGAAATGAATGTCCAAGTTGGGACTTATACCCATGTGTATGTAAGTGATAAGTCAAAGAAAAAGCATAGTCTGAGGTAAATCATAACATTACCTCCTTAGTAGACTTGAAGTCACCATACTTCAAAAATCTTTATAATCCCCATAGGGCTTGCCAGTCATGTTTGACATGGCAGCATTGTCAAATTCAAAATCATCTTCTCTTTTGTCTGGGGGTGGAGCCTGGCTGGTGGACATCTGTATGGATGTGGGGTGGTGTCTGGGGGTGAACTGAACAGTTCAATGAGCACATTGGTGTGCAGGGCTCGATGGTGGAGTTTCTCTGGACGAGGACAAGGATGAATGATGGGACAAGGGTGAGGGAGAGGGAGAGGGCCTAGGCATAGGGCATTGAAGAGGGCATTCCCACTGGTTGTGGCTGGGGGCCCATCAAAGGCAGGTAGGGCATAAGTATCCGGGGCATCAGTCCTGAAAGTGCCCGAGGTGATGACATTGATAGCAGGCTTGGGGATAACGGGGGTTGTCAGCAGTGAGGATGACTTCACCTATGTTTTCATAATGACAGAGCTCTGCTTGATCAATAATCGTGATGGCCTCTTCCTCAAGAGGAGATGAAGATGCAGATGGGGTGGACATTATAGGAGGGGTAACAATGGTGGTAGCCAGAGTGGGAGTGGAGGGGGGAATAGGCATGGGTAATGGTTCTGAGTGCTGGGTGTTGGTCTCAGCAAGGTAACAATCAAGGTCTGCTAGGAACTCTCTGAGTTCAAGTTGGTGGGCAAGAATATCAAGCTTGAGATTAGCCTCCTCTAGAATAGTGACAGTGGTGGGATGGTTTAAGAAGTTGAGACAACTGATCTGCCATAAGAGGTGGACGAGACAGTAAATGGCAGAGCCCATATCAAGGTGGGCACTAATGGGAATGGCCATGCACCTATTATAGATGCAGTTGTGGTATTTGGTGATGTATGGATGGAGAATGGTCAACGATTTAAGTCGATGAGCATGGATGGTGAGATTTACTGTGGTAACAGGACATGGGGCCAGAGTCCTGGGAATTTATACAAGGGGAGCACAGAATGGGGAGTCCAGGAGAAGGCTGTTCCAGCCAGCATCTGCAAAAGTGGGGGATGGAGGATGGTTTTTATTGGCAATGGGTTCAATGAAGGTGGAGGTCTTGGAAAGGATCTCTTCTAAGGTGGAGATGGTGAACAAGGAATTGGTGACAGAGGTGGAGGGTTCCTCAATGTCATCAGCAGCAAAGGCGATGTTGCGAAGTGGAGATGTGGTCATGTCTGTGAGGTGATGAGGACAATAGTTCTGAGGGGAAAGCGAAGGGGTGACAGTTCTTATAATCCATCAGGGTGGCCTTAGAATGTTTCAGGTTCTGCTCGGATTCCCATGAGTCTTCTTCAGCTGTGTAGCCCTTCCATTGGATCAGGAAGTGGTGGTTAGATGGGGTTCCTCTGTGACATAAGATCTCATCAATCTCATATTCTTCCTTGCCATCTACAAGGTCCAGGGAAGGTCTCATGAAGTTAGAGCCATGGATGTCGTTTTCATGATACGATGATAAGAGGGAAGCATGAAAGACTGGGTGGATCTTCCATGTGGACAGGAGCTTTAGGCTGTAGGTGATCGGGGATAGGACTTCTATGATGGGAAAGGGTCCTTCCCATTTTGGAGTGAACTTCAGGTTGATGATGTTTCATTTGAGGTTGCATGCTTCCAGCCAGACCTTGTCTCCTTTGACAAAAGGCTGGAACTTGGACTGGGTATGTTGTGCCATAGTCTGGCAAGCAAGTTCGTGGGTGGCAAGGGCTTTATCATGGGAAGCAGTGAGGGACTTGAGGCAGTCTTCGACTGTGGGGACCTTGGTATTGGGGACAATAGAAGGTAGGGCATGAAGTTCATAGCCCATCATGAGGTAAAACAGGGACTTTTCCATTATGGAGTGAGAATGGTGATTGTGCATGAATTCAGTGTGAGTAAGAAGTTCATGCCATGAGGAGGGGTTATTGCTGCAGAAGATCTGGAGGTAGGTTTCAATCTCCTGGTTGACATGTTCAGTTTCCCCATCTGTTTGGGGGTGGTAGGCAGTGGACAAGGAGTGGTCATAGTTCAGGAGTTTTCCAAGTTCCTTGGCAAAGGTGGAGGCAAACTGTGGGCCTCTATCCGAGATGATCTTTTCATAAAGACCAAAATGACAGTAGACTTTGTGGAGGAAAAGAGTTGTGATGCCCTTGGTGGTGGCAGTTTTCACAGTGGGGCATAGAATTACTGTCAGGATGCTAAACTCCTCCGGGGCTTCATCCGATGGAGGTCCAAGGTGGATCGGTCAACTCCGGGGCGAAAGGACGCAGGAAGGGCTGGAGGTCCGACGGAGATGAAACAGGACGAGATGCAGAGGTGACAAAGGTGGAACGGGGCAGAGATGAGGGGTTATGGGGGTGAGGACTTGGCGCAGGACTTATGTGTCATGCCCTTGCCTACTGTCGGGTCCTCGTTTCGGAGATAGGAGGGAACATAGTGAAGAGGATAAGAGGGAAACTTTGTCAGGATCAGATGGAGTTCAGAGGAAGGAGAACATCATTGAGTGACTTCAATGAAGAGGTCAAGCAACATTAAGTAATGTCAATATTCAAACTAAGGAATACATGCGGAGGTCTCAGGTTTATATACAGAGGTATCGGATCGGAGTCCAGAACGAAGAATGGAGGAACCATATGTAAAGGTACAAGAATGATCAGAGATCATAGTGTACCGAGGGCAATGTACATAGGATATATGAATGAAATGTAGCACAGGAGTAATCATAGGAAATGGAGCATAGGTCAGAGGAATGGAGTGAGCATAAGAGGAAATGAGATCCAAACCAATCATAATTGATCTGACGGAAGAAGGGGTTCCGGTATCGGATGTCTGATGGGTGATGGGACGGAGTCCTATCGGAGGAGACTGGAGATGAGGGAGTCAGAGTTGGAGGTGACATAGGGGGTATCAGAGGGTGGTTTGGAGGTGTGATGATAGGGGTTAGGACGGGATATGACAATATCCAACATTTGTATTTCGTCCGTGTGCCTAGTGGAGGGTTGACTCGCAACTAGCTAGTGCCATTTTCATCCTCGATTTTGATTCACTCCACTTCGCCTTCACTCGTCCTTGTTCTCCCCTTTGTATTTCCATCTGATCCACTTTTGATCCGGCCTGGTCCATTTCAATCCAGTACTGGATCCACTATGTTCAATCCGTTTCGTCACCAGATGCCTATGCGGGGCACACTGCAGGCATATTCATTCAATGGATGTTCTGTCACTTTATTACACTACCTCGATGACATTGATGACATTTGCACAGAGAAGGGTCTTGGCGACCAACAAAAGATCGACTGTGCATTCTATTATGCATCTCTCAATGAAGCGGAACTCTGGGAGACAATCCCAGAGGCAACTTCTGCTACCCCAGATTAGC
Organism: Pulveroboletus cf. aberrans; assembly: GCA_038094155.1. Lineage (NCBI taxonomy): Eukaryota > Fungi > Basidiomycota > Agaricomycetes > Boletales > Boletaceae > Pulveroboletus > Pulveroboletus cf. aberrans. Next base: position 15,069 of record JBBPTO010001380.1, read on the forward strand.
TTGCATTTGTAGCAGCCATCATTTCATTGTACCTGGGATGCGAATCCACAAGCCATTATTTCAAAGACGATCTGCTAAAATTCGTAGGTTTATCTCAGTCACAATTGCTCCAAGGTCTCGACGATCTCGGAGCATATCATCATCAATTCCTCAAGATCTCATCTCATCTCATCACACTCGACCGTCTCTTGATACAGGAGTGAGACTATCTCTTCGAGAGTGGTCTTTCATCCGACATTCGTGCATTCATCTGCAACTGGTTGCTAGTGGTCTGGTCTGCTGTCCATCCAGATGATTCATATCCGATGGCAGATGCCCTAGCAGCTGGTTCTTTCCTCCTTTCACATTGACCTTCTCATTCTAAATCCGTGCCTACTCACTCATTACTTCTTTCCATCAAACCACTGCAGGTATCTTCCATATCAGATCACGTAGATCCGGTTAACGCTTCATTCATCTCTCTTCTGCCATCCATCCCTTTCATCCTGGCAGATCTCGTTGATCTGTTCAGCACTCCCATCAACCCACTCTCATCATTCCTCTCTACCATTGCTCTGGATCCTGTTGGTCTGGAGTTCACCTTGTTCATACTGCCTTCATCGTCTCTCTCATCTGCCACACCGGATCACATTGATCCAGTTTTCATCCCATTTGTTCTGTCCTTGGCACCATCTCCCCCGCTTTTCACCTCTATCACTATAGCTTCCACTACCGATGCTATCTTGGATGTCGATGTGTCCATTTTCACAGATTTCTTCATTCGAAGTGTCGTTACCTCTGTCGTGTGCTGAGCCCACCATCATTTCACCACTCGTACCATCCGTCCATCCGGTGCACATTGTGTCAAAATGTAACTCCTCCGACCTCCAGCCTCCTCCGAGGTCGACGCACACCAATGCTGCCATCTCCACTCCGGAACATCTCGGAGTTGGTGTTTTCACTCAGTAAGGTCCTCTTTCTTCTTCGGAGTTTATACGCTCAATCTCTGTCACTATTTTAGTCCAACTTTCTCGTCTCACTCCCTCAGTTGTCCTACCATCTGTGTGTCAACTGAGGTGAGTTTCTAGTTACACTTGCTACTTCTATTACT
>JBBPTO010001381.1:0-16152 GCA_038094155.1 Pulveroboletus cf. aberrans
ACCTTGGACAGGTCCCCTGCGTCGACGAGCGCGACCTTGACGGAGTCACGTACGAGCGAATCCGACGCTGTTGTTCCGTGAGCGTGTGGAGCCTCCTGACGCCGAGGTGCACTCACCTAGTGCACTCGCCAAAGCCAAGCCGACCGGTCCGCCTCCGACGATCACTATGTCCTTGTCTTGTATTGACCGGGTCGCAAATGCCCGACAGAGTGTTCTTTGACGTGAAACACGACTGAGGACCCTCTTGGACAACGAACGCTGCATTGGCATCGACAAATAAGTCATTCTGCCAGTGGAGGCTTGACGAGGGTCATCAATTGACTCCGCGGAGTTACAGTTAGCCACGTGTCCATGTTCTCTACTACAGTCACCAGCTTTACATTTGACACAACAACTGCAGCTCATCTAGACACGAATCCGGCCTTGTATGTATAGCTTGGTTTGCGTTATTGCGTTGCAATTATAAAAACTATCAAACCTTGGCTAGAGCGTCCGTCCGGCCTTCGCACTCGAAGGGACCGTAAGCCACTGCTGCCAGGTCAAATCTTTCGTAGTCAATCGGTCGCGGATAGCGAAGCAAGCTAAAGTGACTAAGAATTGCACTACTTTCGAACGTGGGGTCGTGAGTACGTTGCTTCACCACGGAAAACTAAGAATACTCCAACGAGAGTAATATGTCCGTTTCTCCAGAGAGTACGATGAAATTCGTGCTGGTCCCCAAACGGCGGGAACCTTGATGCGGACGAACACCAGGCTAAGTACGCCGTCAACGGGGCGACCAAAGGCATTAGTGCACTTCTGCCTTCTGTTGCTGTCTCTTATCTGAATTCGGCGGCGCTGCTGGCACAAACATTCTTCCCCCAGGTACAGAAACTCGAGACTAGTGGTGTGTTTTCCAGGAAAGAATGGAGACATTAAACCAGATCTTGATGGATATCACAAAGGCATTTGGTATTCGACGTCTCTTAACATCCGAATACCTTCTTTGGATTCATTCACAGTTGATCCGTCATCCCGGCTACAACCATCCCGTCTCGTCAATATCGTTGCTTACGCTAGAGACGTTTTGCTAGGTTCCTCGTCACCGGACCACTCGCCTGGCTGGGACGGTCGTAACGAACTGTGGATAGCAAAGGGCAATACGCAGTCTGTCCACAGTGCAAGATGTTTGCAGGGAGTATAATAGCGAACATTGGGACGATACCCAACTTCCGCGAGCAGGGCAGTGCAGGTAGAGACCAAAGACCGTGCTGCATTGCACACGGCGAGGTCTTGCCTTGTGTCATGATAATTGATTGAATGGATTTTCGAAATGTGAGATCGACTTTTTTCCCTGACCTGATTGATGGTCTTGGGACGCGGTGTCAACCTTTGCGAAACGAAGTGATTCAGCGAACAGGATGGTGATATTTGATAGGTCAAGCTTCATGTCTAGGGGCACCTGTAATGATAACAACGGCTGAATACACTGCACTCGACTCCATGAGGATGTAGATAGAAGAGATAGGTCAATCGGTCCGGGTGGCTGTCAAAATTTCTGTCCCATCCACCAGAGATGGGCCGCAATGGCCACTGTGCCAGTGATTGGTCCATTCCCAATGAAAGGGTTGAATCTGGGCTGGTGTGGCCCCTCTCCAAGTTCGCTCAAGTTATACCTAGTGTGATACATTATTGGACCTAAACTATCTATGTATCGAGCACCATGGCAGAGTCACAGAGTGGAGCTGGATACTAGGGATGCATAAGCTAACACGACGAATGACATGATAGTCCAGTCGTTGATCACGGGTGGACAGCATAGGAGAGAGAAGGCTGGCAGCTCGCGGTGCTATTGCCTAGCCCTCGTAATGACCACTGACATCGTACCAACTGTACAAGCAAGCCGGGGCAGAGATATAACCGTGATCAGTCATAGATGAGTTTGGCAACTAGTTCAACGGAATCATCACGCTGGACATCGACCTTTTTCGCTTGACCCGGACGTTTTTCCGGATGACGATCAAGAGAGGTGTCAATGTCTGCCAAACAGCGAGACTCAGTGATTCTGAACACGGCAAAGACAATTGACACCTACAGCCACTTGAGCAGAGACGTTGATTACTGATTGCATGCCAGCAAAGTTGTTAAACATGTAGAGCACGACTACGATCGTAATGACAGCCGCTTGCATGGCGCCTGACTCGCAGAGGATGTAAATCGAAGATACATGTCGATTGATCCGGGTGGCGGTCAGAGACGCTGTCGTCTGCCCGGCCCACCAAAGACGAGTCACGACAGCCAATGTGACCGAGGTGTTGAGGGCGATACTGAGTATACCACCTAGCAAGCTCAGGTAGCGTACGACAGTATTAAACAGGCCGATGCTTGGGATATTGATCAACACCACACAGAGGAAGGAGACAGCTGGCATGAAGTTGGGAGCACATTACGCATAAATTTGAATGTCCACAAACCCATGAAAGTAACCTCTGCCATGATCTGTGAATAATCTAAGTGACGGGTTAAATGATAAAATCAGTTGCCTACAGGAAGTATGATGACCCTCCAGTCATACGTGAAAACAACATAAAGTCGCCAAATCTTAGTAATGTCACCAGCGAATGTCAGTTTCGGCATCAGGGCGAGTCAATCACTGGCATGTGCCTACCAAAACGAAGTCTTGGATTTGCAGCTTCATAGTTTTTCCGTCATCAGAAATTTAGACCGCCAGGGTACAAATGAAACATACCACGACGGCGTATGTTGTGTTTTTGAGCAGAAACAATGTTGTGGAGGCATCAAGCCAATATGACGTGGAGTAACCAGGTACATCAGGCGGAGCATAGACGAATGCCTCCAGCAGTTGTCCTAAGGACGCCCCGACATGAACAGTGGAGAGGAGAAACAATGTTGAGGACAGAACCAAGAGTACCCTGCCAATCACATGTCCGGTGATCATGATCTGCAACCACATGTGGCGGGTGATGCTGCACCTACCAACGCGAGGGAGGGATTTTCCCTCCATCTGAGAGCACAAGCATGTTCTGACCATACACAACACAGCTATGATATGCACGCCTGTCAATAAAATCGAAGGATGACAGGCAGGAAGATGAGCTTACTTGACACCTGCATCATTGCATTAATCGGGAGATAACGAGTAAAAAGAGCGTAGGACGTACCATATAACATAGTCTCGGCCCAAATCCCAATTATGAATACTAGTGCTGTTCCTTTTCCTGCGAGTGGATTGGTCGATGTCATGTCCTCCTAAGTCAATGGGAAGGAGGATGCCTCCATTTAAAACGCCTGCGAGAGGACTAAACCAGAAACCTACCAAGTGGCATCAACGGCTGTGCCATTGGCACCACGTTCATCGCACTCCTGTGCTGAATTATGATATACGCATGGAAAACGGATATACTAAGGTTCTAGTGGTATTCACCCGGTTTCGTGTTGGCTCTGCAGATTTAAGTCCATCAAACTCGTGGTTGGTGGATTACATTATCAGAGCGGTGCATCTACCGCCGGCTGGCTAGTGCTGAGTGGACCAGCATTGTTTTCGTAGGAATCATCAAACAAAAGTGGAGTTTCAAACTCAAGAACGAACTTACTCCAGTTTCACGCACCCGGACGAGATCCTGGTTTGCCACTGGGGCGAACAAACCACTGGGTTGATACTCCGCTGTGGCTATGGGGCAATGGAGCGCTGGTGTGATTAATTAACATTCACTGGCAAACGCGTGGTGACGGTCATTTATTGTGATGAGCGCCGACCTCAATGTGTCTGATGGGTGCTTCAGCAAGGCAAACATCACCTGACGTCCAAGGTCAGGAATAGCGCGTGCCATTGGGTTTCGGTGGGATTAATAATGTGGGGCTGCGTCACCTATTAAGGCTAGTCTGGTGACCGGACCGTCATCAAACTTACCCTTGTTTAAATAAACGCTGGACTCAAAGAGCGGCGCCGAGGGACAGCTCTGAGGCCAAGGTACAGATGCGCACCATCTCGAGTTGAAGTCGCGCATTCAGCGCTCAGCTTCAACGTCTCCGAGTCTGTGCTCAGGTTTTCACGGTTCACACTGGCAGGAACTTTGAACAGACGGAGGAAATGGTCAAATACCTGTTGGGAATGGATTCAAGTAGAAGCTTGACGTCCTTGAGGAGACGCCATGAGCCACTGTGAGCTTGTCCGACATGGTCAGTCCCTCTCCCGCTTCACACCCACCCGTGACCCTCAGACCAGCCGGCGGCGGCCATGAGGCGTCCTTGTGCGGTCAAATCACAGTGCATCAAGCGCAGCTGACTTCCAAAACATCTCGTTAAAATTTAACTTAGTGTTGCTTATCGGATGCCTCGGACATGACTCGGAGTTCACGTGAACTTGGTTTTTTCTATAACGAAAAAACGTTGGTGGGACCCCAAAGGTCCCCGGCAGTTCGATTGCCCTGGGGACCCAACTACGCCAGGTCACTGCTGACTTATCGATGATAAGAAGTCTCCTTTTCCCACCTGCCTTCACCCACGCCATTGTAGGCCACTCTCACGCAGGGTCCTTTGTTCGGCAAGTGGATGGTAGTCTACTTAAACAGTTTTCGAAGGGCATGGGTCTCAGCGCCCCTTAACAAGAGCTTTCCCTGGCTCGAAACTACTATCCTGCCCTCTAACCCATCCCTATGGGTACTGCGTTGAGTCCCATTGTGTGGCCCAAACCTTTCGAGATGGACGCCCGATGGACACAGCAAATGGGCATGACAGTCCAAGTGGCCTGTCCCCCGCACACTAACAGCAAACCAGGGTCGTGGCTTTGCTGTGGCTCTGGTGCTCCCATTCACATCCCCAAGAGACGTCTCAGAAGATCATATTTGGCATGGGACAATCTCCCTTGGAGCGGAGCAGCCCAACAGCGGCATGGTAGTCACAGTTCTAACCGGGAGAAGCCACAGGAAGAACGGATTTAGCAGACTAAACTTAAATGAAATCACATTGATAACCTGAGTCCAATATGAAATGTTGTAAATGATGCTCTGCAACCATCAGGCCGAGGAAGAGGGCTATACCGTGACATGAACGAAAGATATAATGCACCAGATTAGCACAACATCGAGGCGTTGGATGATGCAAGGGGTGGTGGGACACAGTGGTTGATAAGTATGACAATGATAAATAACAGACGTATTTGGATACGTTGGTTCACACCTTTCCTCCAGTCTCGTACCACATCGACTGGAGGTAAGCGATACTTACACGTTCTCGTAGTATACCCTATTACTCCCTGGCATGCAATGTGGTCCTTACGGACACGTGTCCTAGCATGGAGGTGCTCTAACATGGGATATGATCAACATGCGGAATGATGTACATGTATAGACCTTTTTTGTCCAACCCGGACGACGATCAAAAGTGGCGTCAATGTCTGCCAAACGGAGTCAGTCACACTGCGAATATGGTGTATGAGGAAATAGATAGCACTTACAGCCACCTGAGCGCAGACATCGACTGCGGGCACCGTGGCATATTCAAGTTTCCACACGTACAGTACAACTAAGATGATAATGGCAACCACATACATAGCGCCTGACTCGACGAGGATGTAAATCGAAGAGATGTGTTGATTTATTCGGGTGGATGTTAAACATGCTATTGTCTGTCCCATCCGCCAAAGACGGGTCGCGATGGCTACCGTAATCGAGACATTGATAGTGAGGTTGAGGAAGGCTGCGATCCAGGTGAGGTGGGGTACCACAGAACCGTGCAGACCGATTCCTGGGGTATTGATTAATACAGCTTCAGCGTAGCTGATACCTGACAGGTTGTTGGAAGCGCATCATGCGTAAACAGGGAGCCCACGAACCCAAGAAAGCAACCTCTAATATGATCTGCGGAGCGATCTCAGTAACTTATAATAATATGACTGGTTACCCACAGGGGCTAGGATGACCCTCCAGTCGTACAGGAAAACGACGTAAAGGCGCCAAATCTTGTCGGAATCATAGTATCCATATCAACTTTGGGGTTTTACTCATCTTGAAACTCACTAAAATAAGGTCTTGGATAAACATCTGCGTCTGATTACCACCTGGCACCACTAGAATAATTATATTACGTACCAAAGTGCTAAACGTCAGGAACTTGAGCAACACCAGCACGGTGGAGGTGTTGACCCAGTATCTTACAGAGTAATCGGCAACATTGGGTGGTGCGTAAACGAATGCCTCCAGCAATTGTCGTAAAGACACCCCGACATGAACAGTGGAGAGAAGAAACAATATTGTAGCCATCACCAAGAGTACCCTGACAATAGCAGTCGCACATGGTCAGTGTTCGTGAGGTGCAAGCCGTAGGGTCATGCAAACGTAACACCTACCAACGCGAAGGAGGAATTTTCCTGTCGCGTAAGAGCACGAGCATGCTTAGACCGTATGTGACGCAACTATGGCATGTCCACCCATTAATGAATCTGGAGAGGTAGTAGGAACAGAAACTCACTTGACACCTGCATGCGTTACTAGTAATCAGGAGATGCAGTAAGAAAATGCAACACGTACCATATAACACAGTCTCAATCCAAATTCCAATCATGAAAGCCTCACACACATAGGGAAGAGCAGCGTTACTAGCGACCGTCATCTTGTCCCAGTTGGTGGAAAGTCTTCGGGCATGATCGGACGCCACCTATTTAACTTAAATGTGAGGCAGCTCAGAGTCGCGGTGATTGCGGGCCTATACTAGACTAGAATGCATGCATGCCAACGCGTGGCCGATGCATTAAGCGGTGCACGATGATTCGGATCGTCAGTTTTTACGTGGCTCTGCTGTGAATATAGTGAAGATATAATTATTCTTGTTTCGTGTTTCTAAAACGAGATGGTGTTCGTGGCGGAGTATGGGATACGAACAATGTTCCGTAATCATCAAGTACGAGAATCGGACTGATAATGGCCGCAGGATGGCGTGCATAGCGATTTCCCCAGATTGCTGCTGCACACAGAGGCGGGATGGAGCGGTACTACTAAGCAAACAATCTGATAGATCAACAGGATTCTCGAGAACAACATATGAGGCTTACGAGTGTATCATAGGTTGAGGGTGGAGCGAATCAAAAAAGTAGCGCTATATTCAACAAAAAGTAATGAAAGTCCTCACTTCCTCGCGACAAGCGTTTCTCGTGGAGATGAATGATGAACTGTTTATTTCTGCGTGCGCTTGGCATGGATGAGTTCGTGTACAACGTACAAGATTTTGGGCCTAAAATTTGTCAATGACCACTAGTCTGTTTTCGCTTTGTCGATTGCCAAGTTCGACCTGTCTGGTAATACAGCAGCGACTTGATCTATCTTCCTGAACTGCCAGGGGAACCTAGAGGGATATAAAAAAGGACGTAGGTCGAACCCTATCTGCCATGTGAGCATCCGAAAAGTCGTATGGAGACACTGATCGTGCGTACTGTTGTCCTCTGGACTGTACGATTCCTGATCGAGCGTTAGTGGGACTTGAACACAGGAAAGGGGCACAGACCGCGTGGTAAGAAGGCGTCAACGTCGTCATCTTGTGCCTGTTCCGTCCGTGCTCGAAAAAGAAGTGTTTCACTTTTTCCGCGATCTGGAGCGTGATAGGTATGCGAATGAGCTCTAAAGTGGTATTATACGTCCCGAGATCACAGCATACCTCGGTGGGCGATAAGAATGAGCCCCACTCGTGTACCAGCTTTGTGAACATGCTGTATGGTCCACACTTTTCCACCTTTCGGAGACGTCCGAAGACGGAGAGTTCGTCGTAGGTCATGCCCATGTCAGCCTGCCAAGGTACAGATGACGTCAAGGTGTATCGCAGGTGTGATAAAGCCTTGCCTCGTCGGCCTGCATATAGGTTTCGGAAATGGGTTCTAGTTCGGCGGTCGGGATCGCGTCTAGGAAACTAGTCAATTGCTTCCGTCAGGATCGTTCACGAGGGATGGGTCGCATCACACCTTCTGAGGATTGGCAAGTCAAACGCGCCTTCTGCATAGGCAATGAACTTCTTCAGGTCTGTTTTACTAATACCCCCGATAGGATTGATGTCCGCTGATCGGAATCATCAGAGTTGTCCTTCCAGCACGTGTGAATGGTTCTCACCAGATGAACAGTCGTATTTGGTTAGGTAGCCTCGCAAACTTTCAAGATCGTGTTAGGATCTGTGGTGGATAAGATCAAGTGTGGCTTACCTCTCATCGACGTTGGCACTACCCAACACGAGCAGCCCACCCTGTCTGCCTCTGACCCAAGGCAGGAGTTGGGCGAACAGATAGGAAAGAACCATACGCAGCCGTGCCTGGCAACGACATCATAAGCGGATTGTCGAAAATGCCATACAGGCAGCTTCCACCTGAATGTTTTGCAATGCTAGATTCTCTGCAACAGTCCCTCCGTGCGCTCTGAAACGCGGTCGCGCGCCTGTGACGAAAGCAAACAATTCACGGATCGAGGTGATGACAGAGTCCATGTTTAGGTCGACATGATAACTAGAAGAATGTGTTAGTGCCGCCATACCCCCTGTTCAAAGGTCACCACCTTCCAATCGACTTTGCGAGGTCTTTCGCCCTGTTCCTTGTCTCGGCTGTAGAGTTCTCGGTTCCCATGTAACAGGTGTGGAACACACGACCACAGAACTCCTTGGGGTCAGATGGGATGTAGCTCGAGTCCTCGGGCTCTCCCACCATACGCCTAGCGTCAGCGATGACCTGCTTATCTAGTAAAGCATTAACAGGCACGGTCATTGCAGGCTGATATGCTCACTAGCTCGAGTGGAAGCTTCAGCAACCAGACGGCACATCGAATACACAATGACCGCCGTGGCACAGCTGTCGACACCACCGCTGAGGGGAACAAAGTATCCCTGAGTTCTGGATCTACGGAGGTAATCCCAGAGCCAGCAAGCGGGCCCAAGCCTGTGGTAGATGTTCAGTCATACTGTTGATTCGAAATGCAATAGAGACGGACGCGATTTCCTCTTCAGGAATGTGGAATTTAGCTTCATGTCGGGTCAGTTCGAGGCCTAAACTTCGCTCCCCATCTGGCCCTCCAAACTTCCCACCAGAGAGGGCAAACGGAGTTTCAATCCGATGATACCTTTGAGATGAGGCCGCCTGGAGCCCTCTACTGCGTGATGTGCGGTGCGCACGCACATCTTCAATGTCAATTGTAGCCGTGACAACCTCCACGTCGTTGAGAGAGAATTGAGAACCCTGGGCAACAACGTGACCGTTCATTGCGATCATCGCGCATCCATCATAGTATAGGCGGTCCCCGTCGCATCCTTGTTGATTGGCATACAAGTATACCCCACCAAGCTAATGAAGGAAGAAACATCATGTTTCTCAAAGAATAGCATCTCCCTTACCTTCAAAGTTGCCTCCTTGATCAATTCTACACGCCTATAGAGCTTCCGGAGCTCGTGATGACTACCACTTGAATTGGTGAAGACCTCTACCCCATCGAGCCCCATCGATATGTGCGGACTGATAATATCAATCAAATCCTTGACTTCTTGATATCATCGGCGGAAAGTAGAACCCACCTATTAGGAGTGAACAGCTCCTCGCAAAGCTCGACGCCTATACAAGTATCAACGGTGCTGACTACGCAGTCACCAAACGGAACTTTGATCTGGCGCTCATCTATGTCAGCTCTTGGCATGAAAACGCGACTTCTCACCTGTTTTGTGACCGTCTGAATAATTCTGGGTAAGAAGTGTTCTTCCCACTCATGGTGCTTCGTCCACGGCGTGAAATACCTCATCTCGCGATAATTTCCATCATTCGCAAGCCACATCTTCGGACGAATCAACAGGACCTGCTTATTATGAACAATCACCCTGCAATTGTAGATCACGTTCTTGTGCATGACTGGCCTAACAATATCGAATCAGTACGTCCTGGGTTGACGCTGTATATCCACTGACATTCCAATGTCACACATGATTCCCATGGTGTCTCCGCCCGCAAGGATCTTTGCGAGCACTTCCCAGGAATGTAACACGGTATCTCCTGTTACTCGGCATTCGTGATCGAATACACGAGGAAGGAAGACAGCGAAACATATACCTTCTAGGAAGTGGTCATAGCACCCATACCCTCTATTCCGCATGAGTACACAACTACCATGGAGGCATTAACACCCACGGGATCTCTAGCTCTGGACCCACTCTCAGGGTGGCCCCTCGTTGCTTGGCTATGGCGATACTTTCTATGATTCGTTCATAGTTTCCCTATTGCACCAAATAAATTAAAAAGAAGCTTGCGTTTCGTGTAGTCTTACCTGGAAGTCTAAAGCCCACTGATTGAGGGAACTACGGAGGATTAGCGACAGGGTCGGTACCTAAAGTCGAAGCATTACCAGCTACGTCGAACATCAGTGATGCACTAGCTAGAACAGACCACATACGTTGCCAACGTTATCAAGTGTCCCATCTTCGCGTGGTACCCTAAAGGTGGAAAATGTAGTGAGGGTGTGGAATTGACCGGAACCGTGGGTACTTACTAGTGGGTTATCTTATCTTATCCACTCTGGAGAGTTCTGACACTCCGCCGCAAGTTGCCATGCATCGTCTCGGAGGCGTCGGTCTAGCAGCATTCGAACGACAACAAGAATCACAACGCTCGTTCGCGACGCTCTCATCAGAACTATCAAAGGCCCAAGTCGACCACCTCCAGTCCCAGCTCACCCAATTCCGCACCGCGCTCGCCCATTTCGCCAAGACCCACCGGGACTCGATACGACGTGATCCCAAGTTTCGTCATGAATTTCAACGCATGTGTTCCTCGATTGGCGTCGACCCGCTCGCAGGACCCAGAAAGGGAGGGTGGTGGGCGGAACTGCTCGGGATGGGCGACTGGCAATACGAACTCGGCGTTCAGATCGTGGACGTGTGCGTGAGCACGCGGGAACGGAATGGCGGCCTCATCGAAATGGGAGAGTTGATCAGAATGGTCAGCAAACTCCGAGGCGTGGAGAGCGGGGTGATCACGGAGGAGGATGTCATTCAAAGCATCAAGACGCTTCAGCCGCTTGGCGCAGGTTACGAAGTTGTCGACGTGGGGGCTGGGAAGAAGATGGTGCGAAGCGTGGTAAAGGAGCTGGACGAAGATCAGGGGATCATCCTTGCAGAGGCCCAGGCAGAGGGTGGGAGAATCGTTGAAGAAATTCTGGTGGATCGACGTGGCTGGACATACGAGCGCGCGAGAGCGGCACTGGAGAATATGCTTCTTCGCGATGGGCTCTGCTGGCTCGACGCTCAGGATGAACAACAAGGCAAATCCTACTGGGTCCCTTCGGCAATGCGCTGGGATGATTAAACTGGAGTCTGGAGTAGGGTGATCTCATTTCGTATCCACGTCCGAGTCCCTCCGCTCATAAAATGGAATTAGATTGAACGTCATTCGTAAGAGTGGTCAAATTTTATTCCAGTCAAAGCGATGCTTCCCAAACCTAATCGACGCGGGAACTCGAGAGCCCTCTGCATCTCCTCCCTGGACTTTTCAACCTGTGCCGAATGAGTCAATGATATAGCTTATCATCTTGAATTCAGGCTTGCGCTTGCGCCATTCATCGATCACTGTATTTCTCAGTCTGGTCGCCTACGGTTCGAATGAACGGAGCACAGCAACCACAAGTTTGGGCTACCGTGCAAACCTTCCCGGATCAGAATGTCGCAACGATTCGCGACCGGTAAGGAGCCTGTTATTTCCTGCATGCACCATGCAAAATATCATCATCCGTTACGAGTATAAGCGAGCGACAAGATATCAAGATCTAACGGAAAAGCAGATGGAACCATCCCATCGCTATCATCATCGCTGTCGTCTCTGCCATTATCCTCGTTATCCTGATGGTCATCACCATCGTCAACACAGTCATCTTTGCCACTGTCCTCGCTGTCCTCGTCATCATTGCTATCACCATCGTCAACCAACATCTGACTGTCTTGTATCAGGTTCTTGAGTTCCTTGACCCCAACGGGCGGAAGGTCACTGTATCCAAGTAAGCAAACTGCGGTTGCATTGCATTGTGACGTCCTCACCATGTGCCCCCATACTGAACCAGGAACTTAAATTTGCCAGCACACAAGCTAAAGCCTTGGACGAGGAAGAGAGCCCCATCTTCTCCGCCCTGAGGACGGAGAAGAAACTTGCAACCGACGACCGAGGGTATGGGTGGCATGCCCACGGAACTGTCCACCTCCTCATCGACAGGGATAGGAGTAGAGTCGGGTATTTCCTTTCCGGATCGACGCAACATCTTCAAAGGCGGTTTGGGGCCTTTGGAGGGTTCACCATACCTCTGCAGTCTCCGGGCCTTCCTATCACTCCGGTAAGTGAAATCGAAATATAATTATGACGTCGTGCTCACTTTTGGGCAGCGAGTTCAATCTCGACTTGCCTAGACTGCTTGTATGGGAGGCGATCGATAATGTTTCGCTGCAAGATCATGAGTGTTTGGGCGGCACAAATAATTACCATTCGACTGTAACCATTTGTGAATAGTGCTGTCAAAGTGGGTCACTCTTCTGCGTTGCTAGCCACCCCTTCAGTGATCTTCTCCATATTTGATCGGTACCTTTCCAGCCCTTCCACATCGAGGGAATGCCAGCTGGTCTGGGGTGATGATATTCTTCCTTGGTCAGCCACAGTGGCACGAAGGGCTCCGAAATCGGCTCGCGCAGCCCGCAGGATCGATGCATGGTCTTCGAGAATGTTCATGTATTTGATTGTGAGAGACGCCAGTTCTTTGGGGGTCACTCCAAGCTCAGTTAGGGTAATTTCATTCGTGTATGATCGCGTTGTGGGTTGGGCACTCTGGGCACACCGACTGTAAGGGCTATAACGCTGAGTGGCGACGGTGCTCGGCATTGTGAGTGTCCGACGCTGTCAACCTACTGGAATTGATAGCTGTTGACGCGCTGGGAAACGCCGACACGAAACTCCGCGACCTCTGCATGTTGTATCCGTCTGTGTATATAAGTAGGGCGCTACGCCTTGAACAGATTTGGTCGTGGCGCAAGGGAGTGAGCAGGCTTGCCTTATTGACCGGGTCAGTCTATCACCGTCCCTGGGTATGGACTGTCTTCTAGGGACTTGAGACAGCTGACTCGGAGTTTCTTCACCCTATCTGGCCTTCCTCGGAGCCTGCAGGAACACTACGCCGCGTTGCAAACCCGTTTTTGAGGCAAGCCATCAATTGAGGAACCTGTAAGCAGATGAATTGGTAAATTCGTCGTGGCGCGCTGGTCTGGCCTCCGCGGTCTGGCCTCATAGATTGGTCACTACCTCACCCCATGACCAATTCGATAGGGGCAGTTACCCGTCATGGCGAGCGGGCCGCTCAGGAGCTTGGGGCGTAAAGCATCGACGTCAGAGGGTATATAACCCCCCCCCTCTACCCCTCTACGAGCCTCAGTCGACTCTTGACTCTTGACCATCATCAACACACCATGTCTTTAATGCGCTGGTACTACGACGACTTTGATCGTCTCTTTGACGATGCGTTCACCTCGCGTTTCCAACGCCCTACTTTCTGGGCGCCCACTACCACCACCGGCACTGCCGAACGTGAAGTCTTTAGGCCCAAGTAGGCCGCTGTAGCCCCCTTCTGTTTCCTGCCTGACCCCGACGGACGCAGGATGGATCTGCACGAAGAGCCCGACGGCCAGAACGTCACCGCGACGTTCGACCTGCCCGGAGTCAAGCCGGAGGACGTCAAGGTCGAAGTCCACGAGGAAACTCTCACCGTCTCGGGCGAGACCAGCTCTAGCGAGCAGCGCGAGCAAAGCGGATATAAAATCCGCGAGAGGTCCTGGGGCAAGTACTCGCGCAGTCTGAGGCTCCCCAGCGGAACCAAGGTGAAGGCGTTTTCGGTTTCTTGATTCGTTTTCTTTTTCGTCTGACGGAAACGATTCAGCCGGACGACGTTCGCGCAAAGATGGACAATGGCCTGTTGAACGTGACTTTCCCAAAGGTTCAAGCTCAGGCTCAGCCGCAACCTCAGCGCATCACTATCGACTGAGCGCTTCAACGCCGAGTTTTTGCTTGGCGAAAAGAAGAGAAAAGAAAACGTTTCCGTCATGTATTGATAAGGTGCCTTGATTCAGATCATTTTGTACTGTGATAGTCGTGTATCATAATAATCGACGGGTAGTTTCGGTTCAGTTTTACGACGCAGGAAGTGATAAACAAGTAAAATCAGATTTCGCAGACGGTCTATCGAATGGGCTCACTCCGATCGGGCCGCTGCTGGGGGGTAGGAGCCAATAACTCTACGATACAGTTCCTTCACAAACGTCCAGAACTCGTTTCCGTATGCATGATACAGCACGCCGAATGCTGCACCTCCAAGGTGTGCATAATGGTCAAAGAGTCTAACAGGCGACGTGAGCGATCTTGACGTCAAACACGCAATGACTACACTCACTTCCAGCCGCGTAGGACGCCAACGACGTCCGCTAATACCAGTGCACCCACGCCTGTAGTGATTGAGACACTGATGGGTATGAAAATTGGCTGAACCTGGGCATCCGGGAAAGCCAGCGCGGTGAGAGTGACCGCGGCGTATATGGCTCCGGACGCGCCCAGCGAAGGCAGGACCTTTTTTGGCGCTTGTTGCGATGCATCGCCAACGAGCGCGGATGCTGCCGGTGACGACCGCACTGCGGCTTGCTTGGAAAGGTGTGCCAAGAAACGGGGGTAAAGCACCTTGGCGGACACGGTATGACTGACTAGTCCGGAGAACAACCCAGCTGACAGACACGGGTTCA
Source organism: Pulveroboletus cf. aberrans (assembly GCA_038094155.1). Lineage (NCBI taxonomy): Eukaryota > Fungi > Basidiomycota > Agaricomycetes > Boletales > Boletaceae > Pulveroboletus > Pulveroboletus cf. aberrans. Next base: position 14,767 of record JBBPTO010001381.1, read on the forward strand.
GCACGGGAAGACAAACTCGGGACGAGGGTGGTCATACCAGAAATGAAAAATGCGAGGAAATGCCACTGGGCACTGATGTCTGGCTCGCGCGACGGAGAAACGCACAAGTAGTGCGTTGCAGCAGCGCCTAACGTCATTGGAGCGAGTGAGTCATTTTGCAGGTAGAACGGGAGTGTAGAACTTGCCAAAACTTGCCAACGCCATCGAATTCGCGACGAGGTGGAAGAAACTCTTGTGACTAATAGACCTTAATTCGAGCAACTACAAAATCTTATTGAGCGGACACTGACCTGAACAAACTGGTAAGGAGTGTGTAGGCCATTCCGGAAAGTGGATCATGCGTGAAGGCTCTGTTCATGAATGGGTTGAGGCGAGGTATCTTCCACATGAGAAAGATGGCGGTGTTCAATGCGCATATCGACCAGCAAAGTCGCCTGCCTTCGCTAGCATCGTAGTAGAACGAGCCCACGAATGCTGAAACAGTCAGAGATATGTTCTGCAGTGCGATGGGCCACTGCGAAATCTTTCCCTTGACTGATTCAAGGAACTTGAGGAAATGCTGTCCGAATCGAGTGTGAGATCCACACGGCCGCGAGGGTGATAGAAGAAGATTGACATACGGTGACCTGTGCCCGGGCTTTTGCTTTTCTAATCTCATCATGCGTAGGTTCGCGGAAAGTCCATATGCTCATAAAGTTTCCGACTTCTTTGGACCAATGGTTGTTTTCGAGTTGCGTCTGCTCTGCAGCGAGCTCGAAAGCGATCCAGGACCCAAACAAGAAGAACTGCACACCACAGGAAGGTGAGAAGGGATAAATATGCAGGATTAGAACGCGTACCGCAACCTGTTTTCGTATCGGAGGCCGACCGACGCGTTCACAGAAGGTGCGAACGCCGTCCGTGCCGGTGAGACGAGGAGATGCGTCTGCTGCTTTTCCTGACACGTTTCTAGAGATCCTAGGAAGCCATTTCTGCGACGTCTGGACGAACGTGCGACTTTGCATCCATGGAGTGAAGGAGCGAAAGGAATGTCGGCAAGATGTAGTCCAGAGCATACGTGTGTACTTTTTCGTGTTACCAAACCAGGCACATTATAAGATGTTTTATTACGTCTTGTTTCTCCGTCCTCCACCTCTGCAAGCCAGCACGACACCCATTCTCATCACGCCTCAGATATGCAACGATCTCCGAACAGAATACTTTGACGAACCCATTGACATTTATTACTCCTGGTCTCTGCACACGCTACACGACACCCAGCCCACAGTCACCAAACCAACCAAACTCACCTCGTGGCGGACGGACACCGCGTACAAAGAGATCCCTGTACCGAGACCACCACACCTCGATGGGCGAAACACCTCATGGAAGGACTCTGACGAACCG
>JBBPTO010001382.1:0-16151 GCA_038094155.1 Pulveroboletus cf. aberrans
GGATCACATAATTGATAGGCCGATATACCTTTTTTGCCCTGGCGCAAACGGCGGTGCGAGACTGATTACAAGCAAAACATAACTACTGCTGCTATGACTGTACTTGCCTGGGGATGGGGCTCATAAATTTTTAGGACATATTTTAGGCACAAACAAATGATTTTGTGATGTCTGATCTATCACATTTGCTATTGTTGTGGCCCATGGGTCCTTGAAAATTCGCTGGCGCAAATGCTGGTGGATGACTGTATGATTGTTCAAGTTGTTGTCAACCCATCCAGGGTAGTCGATTGAGCAAAGAAGGTTGATCTTCCAGTTATTTTCAGCAAGTTGAAAAAAGGAAAGCTCTTGTATGCATGTGAAAATACAAACACTTTCACTGTGCCACTTGCTTTTCAAAGCCATCCCATTCTCAATGAGATCTGCCCAGCAGTGTCGAATTCTCTTGCAAATGGCCTTGACCATATCTTTTGATACTGTTTTTCTATTAAGACTGGAACATCCTCCGCTCAAACTCTGGTTGGAGATTGGAAGTTGAAGGGGAATGAACACTGGAGGTGGTCAGACATCCGGAGGGTTGCATCTGGAGGAGTGAAGGCTTGATGCAGGACTTACATGTTGTGTCTTCACACTGTCACAGCCTTCATTGATTGGAGATGCATCAGAGGAACTTGGAGATGAATAGAGGACTGTCTAAGTTGATATTCAGCCTAAGGTATCTATGTACAGATACAGGCCTTTATATATACGGAGGGGACTGTGGATTAGCAAATGGAGGTTGGATGACTAAAGTATTGGAGGTTGGATAAGTACATGCCAGAGCTGTGCTCCAGGTCAGGAATGAGCCAGAGCTATGCTACACAGCATCGGAGGGATCAGAGAACGAAGCTAAACTAAATACAGAACAAGGGAAATATGTAAGGGTATCTGAGGTAAGTCCAGAGGAACAGAGGGACAGAGTTGGTGACGAGTCACCAGAGGGATGGACGGAGTTAGTCTGGAGGTTGGAGTTGTGTCGATTACACAGGATATGACATTTTCCCTTCTTGTCTTCAATGATCATGGATCTCTTTGATGGAAAATTTATGCATGTCATTGCACATGAAGGAATGGTTCAATTCAAGGAGTTGAAACACCACATCATTTGATGCTTTCTTCTGATTGGGGCATCATCCATCCAACAGAATACACTTAGTGTGAATGAATGAGTTATTGTGCATGCCAAATGTGCTAATTTGCCATAACACACACACAAAAACAGTTCAACTACTGCTTCGTTGATGGTAGCAGGTAATACATACAATTGGTGTGGTCTCCATTTGTCCATCTATTTGGATTGTGCCTGCCTTGTTATGTGAGAAGATTCCTTTGAATGCCTCTGACCTCTCTGAAAGGATACTTTCATGAACCTTGAATAGGTAGTGTTCACCATGCATCTGGTTGTAGCCACCAGTTAAGTCGTCAGCCAGCCATGTTTACAAATGAAACTTGCAAACCTGGAAAGTATGGGTCCAATCTTGCCCAGTATTGTGGTTGTGTGAAATGGGCTATGAAAGATGCAAACATCATCATAGATGAGTGGAACTGCAGAGGAATTGGATATCATAGACTCAACAACCCAACAGCACTTCATGAAAGAGTTCCACACAAAGAACTAGTGTCTTGAGATCCTAAACATGAGGAGATTGAGTCCAGCTACTTAGATCATGTCATTCAATAAATGGTGATTAGATTGATGGTTGAGATCGTGATACTTCAAGGTGCTGTCAAGATTGCACAGACTGTCACTGAAATTGCACTGGCCATTGTTGAAACCACACAGTCTCTTGTCGAAATCGCATGCACAGCACTACATAAATTGTGGGAATACTTTGGGGTTTGCAGTCCCATATGTCCCCACACATTAGATTCTCAACTCTCACATGTAAACTTCAGTTTATTCTCCATGCTACCCTGCTCTGTTCTCCATCCAACCTAGCCCTACAGCTGAGTCACACTACCCAAGTCAAGCCTATAGAGTGCCATCATAGTTTGAGCCACAATTATGCCCTTAGATCTTTTTCCATTTCTTATTCATTTCATTGATCCTTTGTGCACATATCTCACATTTTCTAATATACAATCATGTTGTTTGTGCACCCTGCTTGAAGAGTCTGGGAGGTTGCTGAGAATACACTCTGAATGCAAGATTGAGGAGGTATTAATTTGTTTGGATTTATTGTGATATGGCCTGCTTTTTTTACCCTCACTCATCTCTGGCTATCACAACCTAATCTATGTTGTGGTCATGGCATTTTACCCTTCTATCTGAAAGGACCCATCTACCCCTTCTCTCTTTGTGTTTGAATCAGAGCACAGCATCACTCTTGTTTATTACCTGCTCATCTTGCCCATCTTTCTCTTATCTGATGTTTTGTACATAGCATGATCTTACACTCTTTTCAATACCCATCCAGCCTGACCCATGGATTGCCTGCAGAATTCAATGCTATGTTGTCATTTCTTCTTGCATTATGACTCTGAGCATATATAAAGCTACCCCTGTAGCATTTGAGCCACCATTGCTAAGCCAGACTCTGGTGATACATGGTGAGGACTTGTAACCCTGCCCATGACAGCCCTTTCAGATCTCTTACCAAGCCATCTAGCTGCCTGAGTCACGCCTGTCCAGTTATGACCATGACCAGCACTGAACAAGATGCTGGCATGCTCCATTTCCCCTCCTGTTAATTTCTTTGACACAGACCCTGCCCCCACTCTAGCAACAACTCTGACAGTTGGCAGGTGCTGTCCTTGCTCTATTTAGCTATCTAGCCATTGATCTCACAAGCATGGGCATACAAGTCATAACCATACTGCATATGTCCTTTCTTTGAAAAATTTCTGCTTCATTCTGAGGCTTCCATTCAGACCCCAGACTGATGTGCTGCTTGGAATTCTTTAGAAGATGGGCACATAGGGTTTTTTGTCCCTTGAAATAAACTTGTTTACTGCCATGTTAGAACCCATTGATTTCTTATTCATTCTCTCTCTGCATCCATATCATATTGACATGCCATTCTTCTGGCTGCCATGCCCGTCTTAAGTATGGTAGTTGTAGACCCAGCAGCATCCAAAGGGTGATGTGTATGGTTAGACCTCCATCCTGGCCAGCAATTAGTAACCCTTCTCACACCATTCTGGTAGGTATATCCTAACCACCACATCAATCCAACCCCTCTCCTACGATCCAGGCCCATATTTTCAAGCCATGCCCATCAGTGGACTGCCTTTCATGCTACATCTGCCCTTGCTTACACTGGCCATGGTGTTCATCCCCTCCATCACTCTTCTTTTACTGGCTAACTCTCTTTAGGATAAACATAACCTGTCCCATCTCTGACTGCAATATATCCTTCTCTCCAACTCAACAAACAAGGCACATGTCTGATTTTCATGTGCTTGTTCGATCTGTTTGCTATCAAGGTAGCATATATGCATTTTTTTTTCTCCAGTGACCCATAGAGTCTTAGGCAGCATGGTCCATGTTGAGCAAAATGCCATATCTGGCAAGCTATCCTGTCCATGTGGCAATCCAAACCATGCTCACTTCAATTTTCAGAGAATATATGTTCTCTGTCGCAAGACTTCCCACTCTGCAGATCCAGATGCCTTTCCTGATCATGCCAGCCTGTTATCGACCCCTGCTGTCTCACTTCACCCCATCATTGTTGATGATATCCAATCTGTCACTTATTTTCCTTTCCACCATTCTGATTCCTCTCCAATGACAGACATCAAACCCAGCCCTCTTCAGGAGGTTATTGATGGTGAAGACCACATTGTGACTTAACACTGATCCACAGACATTGATCTTGACCCTTCCCTTGATTCAAATAGAGCTATAGATATGGCTGCTGCTTTTGACCCTTTTCTCCATCCCACCTCTACCCTGCCTCCTTTTCCAGCAAAGGATGTCAAAACCACATGCCATCCATGATGAAGATGATGTCATGACTCATGTCATGACTCATTCCACCACTCAATGGCTGCCTGCAGGCACCTATCTTGACCTCCCCTTCGATCCAGACATGGCTAGAGATACCACATCAATACCTGATCAGCTTCTAACCTTGGGCCTATCGGTTGATCCCAACTACCACCTGACCATATGTCTTTCCTGTGCTCTTCCTATCATCTATTTATCCACCCACTCCCACATGCTTACATATCACCAGCAGCTGCCCTTGTTGCATTCCAAATTTCCACCCAAGGAAACACTTATGCAAATGCTGGCTGCTTTGCATGTGGATGACATGAAGAGCGTATTTCCTGGTCCCATAGCTTCGGTTGCAGGTGTCTCTGTTGTTGATGCATAAAGGTGTGAAACCTCTGGCTGTACATCCCTTGCTGTATTTTCAGACAAGTGAAGGTTTAATGAGCACTGTCAGACAAATCATGGCATGATAAATGCCTCAAAAAGAGCCTTCTCCAGTGTTAAAGCTCAGTCCCTTCATTTACAGTGCAACAGCCACCAATATGTTGAAGTTGCCCATGTCACAGCCCCTTTTGCCCCCTTACTTATCGCCGATCAGATTGAATCAGGCTTGAAAGCCAGCAATTTCTATGGCATGACTGATGTCTTTCTCTCCTCTTCAAACCAGCACTTCAAAGGCACCCTTTTTTCCCAGCTACACTGGGATCAGCTGCTTATTGATGTAAACATATGTGCCCTTCACAGTACCATTGCTTTATCAAGTTCCTCTGAGCCAGCATACTCCCATCTTGCTGTCACTGTTGAACAGTACTATGCCTTGATATCTCCCCTCATCCCCTCCCTGCCCATTCTCACAGCCAGGGCTGTTCTGTCTACAGGAGAGCTTGGTTCCCAGTCATTGCAGGGAATTGTAGTTCCCTGTTCTCACATCCAGCATATCTGGCATATCCTGCACAATCCAGTTCCTCATATCCAATCTGATCCATCCTCATCTGTCACCCGTTGATAAGTCAAACCATCATTTCACTACACTGGACACTTTTGTTTGTACATCTGGTCCATCTGGCTTCATCGATCTGGTCACATGCTTTACATGTATTTAGAGTCTTGGGTGTGCCCAGACTATAAAAACTGTGTTTCACACAGAGCACAATATTATCTATCTATCATTGATCTATCTGCTGTCTATCTTCTGTTCATCTCGGGTTCAGTTCTTCATTATCGTCAGTGATCCAGCTGTGTCTGTGATCATCTCTTCATCCTTCTCTCCTGATCTGTGAAGAATCAAGTCCTGTGCTCATCAGCTGTGTCTGAAGCATAGGAGCTCTTTCTGATCATCATCAATTCTGCCTCCTGTAAGTCCTGTGGTTCTCTTCCATGGAGCTCTACCCTACAAATTCCCCCTGGGATGAACCAATCATCCCTTCATTTTCTTTCTTTGTGTTGCTGACCTGCTAGTTTCCTGTCCGGAGACCTATAGCAGTCTAGGTCATTCAATCTCTCTTCACCATTCAAAACATTACAGGAGAAGGACACACTAAAGAGATATTCTTGCTTTATGGCCCTCTTTCTTGTCTTTTTCCTGCAGCATGCAGTCAACCCCATCCCTGGCTTTCCTGTTCCACTCCATTTTGACCACAAGTGATGCCTTCTTTCATTGCATGAAGTGCTTCCCCTCAATGATCCCAATCTGAAAATTCACAACCTCATCATCTCCCTCTTGACCCACTTGAGTCATGACACTGTTCTTAGTGACAAAAAGGACCTCCTCACGCTTTTTTTGCTTACCCACCATCTCTGAGATGACTCTGGAAATACCACCAGGGTCTCTACCATCCCTTCAAATATTTTGGCCATTCAGTGATGCCTCAGGGCCAGTGCAGTCAAGGAGATTTTGAACAAGGCATCCCTTTATGATGGTGATACGTACAGGTAAGCCCTCATTCCTGCATGCTTCCCTTGTCTTATCATACAGAGCTTATGAAGTGCATGCAAAACCCCTGATAATGGCCTCCAAACCATCCCTTTTCACATATCTCTGGCAAAAGCACTCATTTCTCACCACTTTGACCTATTTCAAGCCTGGTTTGCCTCAATTTAATTGGAACAGCAGGATGACAGTCCTTTTGGTGGATGGCTTTCCATTGGCTGTTGAGCATCTTCAAACCTTGGTAGAATCAGTCAAAGAAGAGATGGAAGGCTTGATAGAGAGGCTCACCCTCACTACATTGATTCTCATACCGACCCAAATAGACCAGCCATGTGGCTCATTGACCACCCTCGAGAAGATCTTCCAGGAACATCTGTTGTCTCACAAGATCCTAGTGGGCTGTCCATCTTTTCTTGTTGACTCCTTGAAAAGATGGCATCCGATGGCCTGTACTTTAGCATGAGTGGCAGTACTTTGATTTCACATGGACATGAGTCACACATAGCTTGTTAGTTCCCATTCCCATTTCCTTTCAGCTGAGATATGGCATTGGATCACAGATCTCAACCAGCTTGTCTCTGCAATGTTTTATGCTATAATGCTCACATGGGGGGAAGGTGCCTGAGGTACTGAATGTGACCACCTCAGACACACTATACATGGCCTGGGTGAGCGGCATGTTTTTATGCTGAATGGCATGCTCTCTATCACTACAACATATGTCAAGATGCAGCAGCTTCAAGGCCATGGTCATCTCATTATCTGCTCTCCAACACACTCCATCTCTCATCTTGTCATCTTCATCCTCAGTGTTCTATATCTGGTGGCAGCCAAGGTTGCCTTCTATATCATGGAGCTTTTGTTGGCTCAAAACTATTTGAGCTACCTTTTTGTTCATCATGGCAATGTGCTCAACAGCCAAAACTTTTCCCTCATCCTTCAATGCTACACTGAAAAGCACCTTGGACTATCTTTAGGTCTTAGGGACTATTGGCAAGTCATGTCTGACTGTATATACAAAGTATTGAATAGACCTTAAGGAGTCAGACATTTGAACATACCCAATGATATGAACACCATCTGCACCAGAAACATGGAACTGATAACTGTTGAAAATATAAAAACTGGGTTGCTGTGTTGGCCTCAGATTTGAATAGGTAGTTTTGAATTTCACATGCTCTAAATATTAGCTAATCTTGATCTCTCAAATTTCTCACCACCACCACCACCAGTGTTACCATCATGCCTAGAGTTCATTACAGCTCTAATGAGAAGAAGCCTGCTGATTCCATCTCCACTGATGCTACTCACAAGAAATGAAGAAGCATGACAAGAAGTGTGGTAAGAAATGTAAGAAACATCATGTTGGCAATCAGTCTAAGAAGATATCAAAAGAGAAGGAGTAAGTCTTACTATGTGATTTCTATGGATACTCATGCAAGACATCAGGCCTGGAGTGTTGAAACTTGGTATTTGCTTTCTGCTCTTCATTGCATAACCAAGGTTCTAGATAGTGATCACACGATCATCAGTTATTTCAACTCTCATATTGGTTCATCATTCACTATAGTTACAAGATACTTATGCCATTGAGCAGGATCTATATCCTACCAATAATGTCAGTCCTCCAGTTATGTTTCATGACTCATATCTATCCTTATATGATAGAGATCTATACAGAGACAAACAGTCCTATAAAGTATTTAGGGAGAGCTCTCTCATGGTCACTCTTCAGTTATCCAGCTAGTTCTTCTGTAACTCAGACAGTCAAGTTGGGTCTCCTCCTTCTCTATCTTACTCTTAGACTCTCTATTTTGCAATACTTTGTTTACCCTTGGTGAGTTCTTCAACCAAGGTCCATAACCTTTCCGCTCCCTATCAGTGCCTTGACTGGTAGGACAATCTGCTATCTCAGAGGATGAGACAAAGGGATCTTTGCATCTTTTTAGGTTATGAGCCCTGCCCAAATTTACCTTGATGTACTTTGTGCACATCCCTGTCACATATCTTTGACACTATGAATGGATGTATTGCTGCAGGTTTCTCCAGATTATTTTTAATCCTATCCTGGGGAATGCCATGCACTTGGTGCTACACCATCCCATTGCTTATAGCTTTGGAGGGTCATTTTTCATTCCACTTCCTTTTGGAAGTATTATTATTTACATCTTGGATGGTTCATTCACTCTCATCATGAATTAATGAACTAATCAAACCCCTACTTCCTTGTTGGTTACAATGTGTACTAGGCCTGTCCATCAAGAGGTTTGTGATCCACCTCCAAATCCTCCACCACCTTCAGAGAGACCATTCTCATCCTTGTCATCCAATTTCTCACATCCATCCCATCCTGCTCTCATATCTCTGATATCCTCCTTACACAGGAGAGATGCTTTTACTTCCATATTGAAATACACACCTGCTCCTTCCTGTCCTCAGAAGCCTAACTATTTTCATCAAATCTGCCACCATCCTGCCTGGAACTATCTGTTCTAACATTATCTATCTTGTGCCTTTTGTAAACAACATCTGGAACAGAATCAAAGTTGTAAAGGAAGATCTGGTTTGAAACATTTCCTTGTCCATAGAGTTGGAACTACTGTTGAAAGGGGTCAAAATCTATGGTAGGGGCAGTAGTGCCCAGTACTACATACTATCAGAATGGTCATAGGTAAAATAAATGAAGTGCCTCACCTCAGCCAGATGCCCAAAGAGCAATCACAACTGAGGTGAGTTGGAAAAACCTGAAGGGATTAAATAGTGAAATGGTATGTGCGCATACCAACTCCAGCAACTCTGGACTGGAGTTAAGCGAGAATAAGTGACTTCCATTAGGAATAGCTTGAAATGAAAAAGGAATAGTGTATGTTACGGCTGACCTGGGGATGGGCGGGCGTAGAACCGTTGGGACTGTGGTCTTTAAACCGTGGACAAGGGGGCGACAGAGCTTGACGATTGCAAGACATCTACAAGGAGCCTACCTACTAGTGAGGTTCGGCGACAAGGGTTGCTACTGAGCTAATGGCGGCCAAGGACTTTTGAGTTAACGGTGGACAAGGGAGTCTGCCTACAATTGAGGACAGACGACAAGAACTGCCGAGTTAACGGTGGTAGCTCCTGCGTGGGCGGTCGTGACAAGGAGACCTCGGGGAGAGGTCGACAAAGGAGACTTCCTGATTAAGGGTCATTGACAAAGAGCAAGAAGGTATTAAGACTACCCTTGGGCCTGTATCGTGGAGTGGGAACAACAATGTATTCCAGTGGGGTTACAGAGGAGGTAGAGAACGGTAAGACTAGACTGAGGAGTAAGGGTGCAACAAAGTGGGTTTATATACATAAAGAAGTTTAGGGTAGGCATAGAATGTGAAGGAATATGATGGAAGGAATCGCTGACTGAGCAAGTGAGATAGGGCACGTGAAGTGCAATGGGAACGGACGGTGAGTCATGGTATCATAGTCAGTGATGAAAAGAAATGAATGTCTGAGTTGGGACTTATACCCATGTGTATGTAAGTGATAGGTCAAGGAAAAAGTGTAGTCTGGGATAAAACATAACAGTGTATGAAAGAAAATAAGTTGTACAACTTGCAGAAAATTGTACGACACACTTATGAAATTTGTGACATGTCAAGAAAGATTTCCAGAATAGGTAAAGTACAACTCTGAAGTCAAAGGGGACAGAGAATGTACTAAATGTGCTGGAGCTCCTGCAGAGTTGTATCGGAGTTGCTCCAGAGTTATACTTTGACACTTCCACTCACACGCATACAAAGGCCCATAGCTTGAATGAATTTTCAGTATGTCTCTCAGATGAGTGGCTTTGTGAGGATATCTGCTACCATGTCTCCAGTGGGGACATACCAGACCACTGCTTCTCCTTTTCCGACTAAATCATCCTGAACAAAATGGTATTTTCACTGGATGTGTTTGATCTGAGCATGGAATTGTGGATCTCGACTGAGTATAATGGCGGCCTGGTTGTCACAATTAAGAATGGTTGGTCCAGACTGTGGATGTCCAATCTCCTTGAAGAAGGTTTGGAGCCTGGCAAGATGTTGCCCGGCATTGCTGAGTCCTATGTACTCCGATTCTGTAGTAGACAATGCAACCATGCTTTGCAGTTTGCTTGACCAGGAAATGGCTCCTTGGTTGCTGAGGAATAGGAAACCAAAGACTGATTGGGAATTGTCGGGGTTTTGTGACCAGCCTGTGTCGGAGTACCCATGAAAATCTAGGTCCATGGATATTTCATTTCTGTCATAATGGAGTTCCATATCCAGGGTTCCTTGGACGTATCGGAGCGTGCACTTTGCTGCTTTCCAGTGACACTTCTTGAGTGTGGTGCTGAAATGACTAAGTGTGCCAACTGCAAATGCTAGGTCTGGATGTGTGCCGAGCATGAGGTACATTAAGGAGCCTACGATGGTGAGGTATGAGACTTTCTTTCCTCTGATGGTTGTTTCTGTGATAACGGAGTTGTCCTCTGGATTGTCAATCAAAAGGGAGAGATTGTGGGCCATTGGTGTCGAAACAGGTTTGGATTCTGCCATTCCGGTGTGATCCAGGATAGTCCAAAGCTTGCGGTCTTGTTTGATTTCCAAACCTAAGATGAACTTGGCTTCTCCGAGATCATGCATTTTAAAAGTGGAAGAGAGGTTTTGTTTTACGGAGTTCATGAAGCTCTGAGTACTTGCTGCAAGGAGGAGGTCGTCGACATACACCACCAGAAAACACACCTCTTTTCCTTTTCGGAGGACATATAAGCATGTTTCAGCATCCAAGTAGATGAATCCAAGGTCTCCGAGCTTTTTGTCTAACGTCTTATTCCATGTCTGTCCTGCCTGTTTTAAACCATATAGGGATCTTCAGAGTTGCCAACAGTATCTGGGTTGGATCGGAATGCCCTCCAGAGGTAGGAGGTAGAGTTTCACATTGAGTTCTCCATTCAGGTATGTGGTAGAGACGTCCATTTGGTCCAGTTCTAGATCATGTTTAGCGGTGAGTGAAATGATGGTTCATACAGAGTCTAGGTTTGCAACTAGAGCGAATACCTCTTGATAATCAACTCCTTCCTTTTGGGTGAAGCCCTGAGCTACGATTTGGACTTTGTAGTGGTCGACCTTTCCATTTTCATCATATTTTATGCAGAATACTGGTTTGGATGTGATGGGCTTTACTCCAGATGGAATTGGCACTGTTTCATATACGTGGTTTGTATTCAGGCTTAGGAGCTCTTCCTCCACAGCAGATCTCCATGTGTCAGTGTCCAGACATGTGTATGCTTCTTTAATGGTTTTTGGAAGGTCATCTCCAGTAGGTCTGTGGGCTGCTCTAGCAAAGATGTTGTCGTGAAGATTTTCTTCCACGTTATAGAACATGCCCGGAAGTTTTGGGGTGTCTTTGGTTCTGACTCAGGTTCTGAGAGAGTGTTTTCCACTTCAGCTTCCTTCACATCAAATGTTTTCACTTTGTTTCCTCTTCCAGCGTTCATAGGTAATCCTGGTTTTTGTCTGCTGGTTTGCATATTCAGTTGCTTCTGCAAACTCTGGCGATTATCTTTGTGGGAGGTGAGGTTGGTGTGGAGTAGTGTTGAGTGCTCGGAGCAGGGGGTGGAGATGATTTGGGAGGATGTATGTGAAGTTGGCTGAGTTGTTTCATTAGGTTGGCAACCGTGGTCTCTGGTGGAGGAATTGCTCCCACTGCTTTGAGAGGGGATACTTCATCAGAATCTTCATCAGGTTCAGAGTTCGTCTCAGAGCAGTGGGTAGGAGTTGCAGAGGTGAGGCCCTCCCACTGACCCTCGGATGCACATTTCCAAGGGGCAGCCTCCAAACTTGAGATGGTTCTGGATTCATTGAATGTAACGTGTCGACTGGATATGATAGTTCTCTGTTTGAGATCCAGAAGTTTGTAGGCCTGTTGTCCGTGGGTGTATCTGAGCAGGATGCATTTTCGTCTGTGCAGTCTGAATTTTCCTTCACATTGCTCTTTTGGAATGAGGGCATAGGCAAGGCATCCAAAAGGGTGGAATATGGAGAAGTTGGCATGTCAGTTGAATAATTTTTAAAATGGGGTGTTACCTCCGAGCATGGAGGTTGGGCTCTGACTGGTGATTTATGCTGTGGTGGACATGGCATCAGTCCAGAAGGATTTTGGGAGTTTGGAGTCTTTCAGCATGGAGTTTGCGAGGAGAGAGAGAGTTTGATTTATTCGCTCAGCCAGGCCGTTTTGTTCAGAAGTGTATGGAGTGAAGGTTTCAAGGAGTATTCTGTCGTTTCAGAGTGTGTCCTTGAACTTTGCATTTGTGTATTCAGTGCCCCTGTCGCTCCTTAAGAAATGGATGTGCACTTCGGAGGGGTTCTCTGAGTGTATCTCCGTGTGGAAGAAGAGCTTTACGTCAGACTTCCATTTTTCATAGGTGCTTCAGACCTCGCTTTTTTGTTTTAGGAAGTAGATCCATGGGAAGCAAGAGAAGTCATCGACAATTAGTAGCCAGTATCGGTGACCTTCTCAGGATGATGGGGATATTGATCCTCTGACATCGAAGTGAACAACCTCTAGGGGTTTTGTAGCACAGGGTTCAGTCTGAGACTTGAAAGGTAGTTTCTTCATTTTTCCAATGGTGCATGATTCACAGAACTCTGGTGTTCTGGAGGTTTCATCGACACCTTGGAGTTGCCCCTGTTGGACCATGTTTTGTATGCAGGGAATTGCAATGTGGCCTAGGTGACGGTGGAGAAGATTTATGTCAACAGTGACGAGGCTCAGTTCTGGAGTAATCTTCGGAGTTGCATCTGCATGGTATAGGCCATCAGTGTAGGATCCGATGAAAATCGTGTCGGACCTATTTTGTGCAGAGCAGAAGGCAGAGTTTGTGGGGAAGATTGTAGTTATCCCTACTTTTGCTAGTTTTGATACTGAGATTAGAGAAAGCATGAACTCCGGAATGTGTAGGACGTCACTGAGCATTGTTTCATAGTGTTGTCCTTTTGCATGACTTCAGAGGATCACCATTCCAATTCCAATGGCATTCACCATAGAGTTGTTCCCGAACTTGATTTTTCTGGGAGGGGTAAGTGCGGAGTAGGTGTGGAACCATCTCCGATGCGGGGTCATGTGTAAGGTGGCTCTGAAGTCTATGACAATCGGAGTTCCTTTTGTTTGCTTTTTGGACATCACGTAGGCTTGGATACATTTGTATAATGTGCGATCTACATGCTCGCTACCTAAATTTGTTTGCTCCGACCCTCTGGGGTCTGGAATGTTCTCTGCTCTGTTGGCCTTTTCCTTGTATTTATCTTTTAACTCCTCCAGCCACCGTTTCCATTGCCTGCACTCCATCATGTTGTGACTATCCATTCTATGCTACTCACACCATCTTCCTTTTGCCTTTCTCTTTTGCTCTGTTTTGGTGATGTAGGCAGAGTCAGAGGAGCAGAGTCGGAGTCAGGCTTCTTCAGAGATGATGTGAGTTTTGATGGCGTCGAAAGTCAACTTGTCATCTGTCATGATGTTGACAATGGAGGAAGTGAATGCATCCCACTCTGGAGTGTGCAGGAGCGAGTTCAATAAAATGAACGCGAGCATTTTGGTGTCAACGCTCATTTTCATAGCGTTGAGATGGGATTCAAAGGTCCAGAGTGACGCGATGTGATCAGAGACGTCGGACTTGCTGTCCCATGCAGAGGAGAAGAGCTGTTGGAAGGAGTAGAAAGTGGAGGTGAGATTTGATGTCTCATGGAGTGTGATGAGATGGTCAAAGAGTGCTTTTGTGGTGGTGTGGTGAGTGGTCTTGATTAAGAGTGCATCGCAGATGTGGTCTTGAATAATTCCTTGGGCCTTCTCATTGCGCTCCATCCACTTTCAGACATCTTCAGTGGAGATGATGGCTCTGGAGATGGCCGGAGCAGCAGGGCTAGTTCTGGCAGAGCTGACACTGAGGGCTGGAGGAGGAGACATGGTTGGACACACGTTGGTTCCAAGGGTTACTCTGAGTACTTTTTCTTGGCGGAGTTTCGAGGTGATGCAGAGCTTCCATATTTGGAAGTTCATGGGACTGGTGAGCATGTAGCTATTCTGCTGGAGGTGGTCTTGGAGGTCATCGGAGGTGGTGAGTTATTCAGCACAATTTATCCTCATTGTCATTCAGTGGCAGCAGAAATGCAGGTACTGTGAAACTAAGAAGTTGACCTGCAGAGCAATGAAATTGAGAGGAAAATTCAAGTCGTGTGAGGGGTGTACCACTTGAAAGGTCAAGTGTGGCATGCTAGAGGATCTTCCAGCCATCATTGATGGTAATGGGCAGATCATTCATGTGGTGAACAGCTGGAAGAATTTGGTATCTCGCCCCCAAAAAACACTGAAAGCGAGGCAAAATGGTTTGGGTGGCAGGAAGAAGAAGCAACTGCAAGGCAGACAAAAAGAACCAATTGAAGAAACCAGTGATGAAGGCGATGTAAACATGTATACAGAACTAGACCCTGTGCCAGTAGGTGTTCCTCCAGAAATGTCTATCAAACTCATGATCACGCTACTTTTACCAGGTCCCCAAAATAAGTCCATAAAATGCTTCAAAAGAAGGATCCTTGCATGTTGAAGTAAGTATTATTGCAATGTCATACGTTCATCGACAATGGTATGACTACAGCCAGAATGGAAATTGACAACCCAGGAACGATGGCTGATTGGGAGCACAACATAAGAGTGCTTCGTGCTGTTTGTATTTTCTGCAGCATTCAGATGCTTCATGAATCCTTGCATCTTATCCACTGAAATACCTTCAGGAGTTTGTAAAAACAAGATCAGATTGTGTTAATGTTGGAGCTCGTGTAATTCTAAACATTATTGATATGGGAGATAAGTTTTTTTTTGGTTATGGGGTCCCACAGTCCCAAAGACTGCAGAATGTGGGTCATGTAGAAAAACAAAAGATGTAACCATCTCAAGTATCTGGAAGTACAGGGTTCTGGGGCTGTGTAAACTGCTGAGCTGTATGTTTCATGCTATGCAGTTCTGAGAGGAGCCTGACACAAGTTTCAATGACATCCATCCTCTGCTGCATCTTGATTCCTCAATAACTACCTTTTCTATCTCAAGAAGAAGGAAGTTCAGGTTCTGTCTCCTCATCTGTATCTCCCTGTCCATTAGACAGACTTTCCCCTCCAAAAGGACCAACTTTCTCTTTATGAGTTCTAGAACCTCAGAGATGTGTTGTAGTGCAAATGAGGCTTGATTTTTGGCAGGTGAGGAATAATCTTCCAGGGCAAGGATATGCAGCATGATTTATGATCCTTTCGGTGGAGATGGGAATTGCCTACTAGCAAGTGAGCTTACAGGCAACCAATGCAAAAAGCCTCACACACTTGCCATTATTGTACAAAGTTGTCTGCACAATGGATTCCACCAGTTATTGCCCAGGTGGTTATCACAGTCAGGAACACAGTCATTGAATCAACATTTACAAGGACTGTTCAACATGACTTCATCAAGTGGGTGAATTTCATCCAAGTCTAACTCATTTAACTCTTCATCACTCTTGCCTGTGAGTTGAGTGATAGCACTTGTGATAATTGAAGGGAAATAATGCCCAAGGTGCTCTTCAGCAATGCACACAGCCAACTCCTACTCGGATTAACTTTGAAATATTTGGTGAATCAAATATAAACCCACCACTTCTTCTTGGAGACCCTGCTTCAATTCCATCAACTTAGACTTCTCACATTGCCTATGAGAACCAATCACAGCATTTATCCTCCTTGACAAGAGGTTGAGTGCTCACTGACATTTATTTGGTGGTGGGGAGGGGTGTGTGACATAGTTGCAAGGTGTTGATGGCAGTTTACACTGTTTTACTCAGGCCATGAAGCTGGATAGCTGGGTACTCAGATCTAAGAAGATGATAAAGATGGTAACAAAGTGTGGTAAAGGACTTTGGGACCTTTAAACAGGTGACAGACACAAAATATGGTCCAGGGCAAGCTTAAAATTGCTGATTATTTGGGCTAAAGATCCAATATTACTAATCTGCTGACACAGTTGATCATCCATACACCTTGCTGCTCAGTTGTGCCAGCTGGGTACTAGTAGTGCAGATTGCTGATATCGCTGGTTCAATAATGTTGTCAGTCATTTTTTCAGGTTGATTATTGTCCTGTGTTGTGGTGCTTACCCTATATATAGTTCCTTTCGGCTTGCTTGCACTCTTTTCAACTTGCCAAGTAATGAGATTTCTGAGGGAGAGCAATA
>JBBPTO010001383.1:0-16146 GCA_038094155.1 Pulveroboletus cf. aberrans
GTCCATAATGCGCTCATAGAATGCCCTTAGCCTCTCGTATGCAGGGTCGTTCAGAAGGCCCTGAATTGGTACGTCTTCTCCTTCTTTAATGCTAGCTTGGCCGCACCTGGACTTGACCGCCTTTAATGGATAAAAACGAAGTGTGATACGCAGTCGATTATTCCAGCTAGCCTGGAAGCGTGATGCAGGCGAGTAACAACGGGGGTTGATACTTCAACCCTGGAGTATTACGTGAGCTTGGGTTGATATGGTAAACCATCAAAATGCGGACATCGTGCACGGATCAAGTCAGCTGCAAGTGCTTGATCCGCCTGCAGTTGTGGAACGGACTTTTCTTGATGTGGGTCAATCGCCGACAAAATGAAATAATTATGTAATACACAGCCACATGGATTCCCGAAACGCTATGGACTCGCATTTCGAAATCACGAGGCGAAGAATGCGCGCCTCGTTGCAAACACATTGCCGCCGCCATCGTTGACGCAAGACCTCTGGATCATCTCCGGTTCTGCCATGCAACACGTATATAACGGGTTCCGCACGCCATGGTGGACGATCCTCTGTTTTTGTTCGTCGTCCCTCGTCTGAATTTGACCTGGAGCATTGAGGTGGGCCATGATTCGTGGTCTCTCTTCATCTTGCTCATGGCCCTTCGCCCTCCTCACATAGTGCTCTGTTTCTCGTTCTCCCTTTCCGTTCTTAGGTTTCTCTGCGTATCAGTGGACGGCTTGGATCCGTTTCACTGTATACCCTTGCGTTTCTACATTCTTTTGAAAAATTGCGCACTCTGTAGTTTCAGTCCTTGTATCCTCGCTCCCTAAACACTGATTCTGATCCGCTTCGAGGATCCCAGAATGGCTGTGGACGCTGTCAGCCTCGTATTCCATGTCGATCTCTTTATCACCGCCCTCGTAATCGTGTTCGCCCTTTCCGTCCTCCCTCGTGCTTTTGCACGTCTTTCTTTGGCAGTGGAGTGGAGACATGGCCACATCCTCCGCTCGATACGCCTTGGGACCGGACGCACTCGTGGACTCAGCTCCCCACAGGATCCAGTAATATCGAATGAGAAGGATTTATCGCCGCAAGTCGCCGGTTTTGCTTCTTCCTCGGGGCATGAGAACGTGCAAGACGGCGTTACATCTGAGGAGTCCCATACCTACTTTTCCCACACGAATCTTCTGCGGCATGCCTCCACACGAACTCCGCACTCGGTCACAAAGCTTCCTCCCCACATCCGTTCATGGTCTGCCATCGTTCCGACGATAGGTGCCTTTTTACGACGCCGGCTAGATACTGGGTTCAGCGTGGGCCAGGGACTCATACTGGGGGTATATGCAGCCGTGCTTGTATATGCCTCGTTTCTGGGCAGCAACCCGTTCGAAGATCCGCTGAGGACGGGACTCGTGGCAATGTCACAGATTCCGATCGTATATGTCCTTGGGACGAAGAATAACATCGTAGGAATTGTTGTTGGGATGGGGTATGAGAGAGTGAGTCCCAATCTGCTAGTCGACGGTTCATTCTTCCGCGATATTAGTACCTTGTAGCTGATCGCGAGATTTGCATAGCTCAACTTTATACACCGCTTTGCAGGCCTGATGCTGGTCTTGCTTTCGAACATTCATGCTCTCGGTTATAGTAAGTATTGTTTTCGTGTCAAATACGAAACAGATGCTGATGCGGTGGTAGTTTATCTCTGGACATATGAGGACACATTCGCGGAGCACATACAAACTTATAAAACCAAGATGGCGTTTGTTGCGTTGGCTGCTCTAGATTTTTTGTTCTTTTTTTCCGTTTCTTTTTGGAGGCAAAAAGCATACAATATTTTCTTTATGGCCCACATCATCGGTTTCATTGTGTTCATTCCTGCGGTAAGCTTTCGTAGTTTTTCCAAGCCGTCGAAGTTGACCGATCGATGCCTCGTGATGCACGGCTAGGTGTATGGACACGAAAAGATCACACTACATTACATTTTTGCAGCCGGCGCTGCATACGGCCTCGACTACATCATACGCCTCCTCAAAACACGCGTATTTAACGCTCGCATACGTCCCGTTCCCGATCTCGATGTTACTCGGATCGACATACCGTCGTTGAATGCTGGGTGGAGGTCAGGTCAACACGTCCGGATACGAATATTATCGACTGGGATGGGCTTGATAGGTTGGACAGAAGTTCATCCATTTACAATAGCAAGCGTTTCCAAGACGCCAGAAGGGCTCGTGCTGATGTGCAAGAATGCCGGAAGATGGACGAAGCGGCTTTACGAGCTGGCGAAGGTTGCTGGTTATGGATGTGAAGAAGGGGACGAAAGTCGGACGGTCCTCGTAATGCTTGAGGGACCATATGGTGTGGTCACTTCCCCCCTGTTGATCGGCATCGAGCTCACGTGAGGAACAGGAGGTCCGGGACACTCAGTATTCGCAAGTTTTTCGGCCGCTATGTTTGTTGTTGGGGGTAGTGGGATTACGTTTGCGCTTTCTGCAATCCAGGATCTCATCCAGGTGAGTGGCATATATGCGTTGGTGACCAGATCTTGACAGCGAGAACCAGAGAGACCGTGATAATTCGAGCAGAGTCAAGGTCATAGAACTCCTCTGGAGTATTCAGGACCCTTGTACGTTCGTTTTTATATTATTCTGCGTGAACGAAGGCCGACTCTCGTTTTGATATTTGCGTAGCCGCGCTTAACCCACTTCTTTCGCTCTTCGGTTCGCTCATCCAGGAGAGCACGCGTACGCCGCTTCGAATTTCTGTGCATTATACTCGCGCGGCGGACGCCCCGCCTGCCAAGAACTTCCTACCACCCGGATTAACACTCACTGCAGGACGTCCTAGGATTGCCAAAGTGCTGGACTCGGTGGTTGCACGAGCGGTATCATATGGTTCAGGCGTGAAAGCACATATGAGTATTACAGGCGTTGTGGTAGGTGTGAGTGGACCCGTCGGGATTGGGGATGAGGTATCACAGGCCGTGTCTGCGGTGGATCCAGGACGGAGATGGGCAGTTGGAGGGATCGAGATACATGAGGAGTGCGTTCTGTCGAATGCCTCTTTGTCCGTTTGGCTGACGTTGGATGTAGAACGTTCTCGTGGTGATTCTGTTCATCTCGACCGCCGTGCATTAGGGGTGCCGTCGCTATTCCCAAATGGATCCGGAACAATTAGCCTGAGATCTTGAGAGCGTCCTACTTTCTGTGAGGGTTGATGCTGTAAGCGATCTGTATACCCAGAACTCCTAACAGACTCAGGATTAGTTGATCTTATTGTTGCTTACGGGCCTATCCGTATCGTACTATGCGATCTCTTCAATTCTTCAAAGTACTTGACTCTGTGCTTGACATTTTACCCTTGTTTTCCGCAGTGCACAGCTGCACGCCAGAGCGTAGTGACAAGACCTGTCTATGAGGCAAGCCGTAGATAGACGGTCTAATTTCGATCGCGTTTGACGGTAGTGCAGTGGGCAGAATTATTTGGAACCTAAGTCTGCCGGCAGAACGGCAGAACGGCAAATGGCAGAATGGCAAAATGCGGCAAAATATGGCAAATTTATCGAGGCAATTTCCAGTCGTACTATGGTGCGAACCACTTAGTCACCACTAGTTTTGTGCAAATTTTTATACCCTCTAAAAATCGCCTATTTTTTAATCTGTCTTGCAAAAGTGTTTATTTTCATGGTCTGAACAAATCCCCAAGAGGATTTTTTAAAATAAATAAAATTGACCAAGAAATTTTTTCTACATGTACTCAATTTGGCACTCTACTACACACTACGGGTGGTCAAAAAGCTGTGCAACAGTCTCAGGAACCCTCCTGTGTGATGTGCAATGAGCTGAACTGCTTTACCTGTAATTGTGCATCTTTTGTTGTGAGACCTGACCAATGTGCATTCATCTAGCAGTATACCTCAGTGTCTGTTCCAGAGTTGTCACTACTGTCACTATCCCAGGCCAAGTTATCAGTGTTGGACTGCATACTGGATGGGATCTGTGGAGGTGGTGCATTATTCTGAGGTTTTTGTGTATGCCTAGCTGTGTGAGCTTGTGCAGCAGCAGCCTTCTGTCAAAATCTATGGTAAGGGCAGAGATACCCAGTACTTAGCCAGATGCCCAAGGAAGCAATCACAACTGAGGTGAGTTGGAGAGAACATGAGGATTAAATAGTGGAATGGTATGTGTGCATTCTAACTCTGGACACTCTGGTCTGGAGTTAAGTGAAGGTAAGTGAAAGCCCTTTTGGAATAGTTCAAGATGAGAAAGGAATGGTCTGAGAAAAGTGGAACAAGTCGTATGATGTGTTAAAAAGTGGTACGATGTGTTAAGGCACATTTCTGAAGTGGATAAATGCAACTCTGGAGTGAATGTAGTGGAGGACATATGAAAGGAAGGCAGAGCACCTCTGGAGTTGTTCCAGAGTTGCACCAGAGTTACACTTTGACATCTTCTGTGACTTACAGGCCATGGGGGCTCATATTTTATTCTATCAATCCATATGTCACACAGCAGGGAGCATGCAGAGGAGTTAAAATGCAACCTATCCCTCTGGCATAACCTTATACAAGGGTTAGGGTTAGGGTCCTGATGCTCCTGCCCCAGTTTGGCACTTGCACAAAATGAGCAGTGACTAAGTAGTTTGCACCATAGTACTACTAGGGGTGACTATAAGATGACTCACAACTAATAAAGGTGTGACCTCATTACACTTCTCAAAAGGATTGACCATATGATAATCTAAATGCAATTTTTACAACTCAGCTATGAATCATGATGCCATCAGTCTAGAGCTTTTCTTGCTTCACAACTGTGGTGTTGGATTGACCTAGATCCAACCCCACTTATTTGAAATAAGTGGAGTAGCATGACAGATTCTCTGATGTCATTCTGACACCATCAACATCCTGATTCTGATTATATTACACACAGATACATACAGATGCCTGAAAACAATAAGTATCATGATATAATAATAATGAGATTCATTTCCCCTCTTGAGGTCAAGCTTCTAAGAAGCCCATAAGGGTTGATATAATCAATCTTGACTAGCCCAAACTTGGCCACAAGAACTCTAGACTCTGTTTTGATGAGTATCCTTGGCTCACCTTTCCCTTCTCTGCCCTGCACAACAGGAGTACCCATTTGAGAGGCCAGAGTGGAAACCTGAAGTTGCCTCTGTGTGATGGATGGATGCCTCTCTATGTCTACTACTACTCTCACTGTCTTGACTCTGCTGACTCATCCTCAGTGATTGCTGTGTCTCTCTCATTGTTCTCACTCTTGCCTTCACCTCTGTCCTTGCTCTTGCTCTTGTCTTTGTTCTTGTCTTTGCTCTTGCCCTCACTCTCATCTTCATCCTCATTTTTGTCCTTGCTCTCTCTCATCTTTGCCCTCTTTGTCACTCTCCTTGTGGCTCCTGGCCTCTCTTTCTTCACCACCACATGTGTCTCCCCCTTTCCCCTTCTCCTGCTTGTGCAACTCTCTGTGGTTGTGTCAGGGAGGGTTGGTGTCTGGGGGTGTAGTCCATTCTTTGGCCATGTTTACATTGATGGTGAGTTCATCTGCAGGGTGAGGTGTGAAGTCTGAGGCTCCCTCATTATCTGATACATTTTCTTGTGTGTTGTTGTTGTTGTTGTAGGTGGTTGGTCTGGAGTCTGGATGGGTTGGATTGTCTGTGTTGGCTAGGGGGAGATATGTGGGCAGGAAAGAAGCAGTGAAGGTGACATGCATGGAATAGTTCACCAATTGGTGTGCCTGCTATTAATGTGAGATGGTAGGAGTTGTTGACATGTTCGAGGATGCAGCAGGGTGCAGAACAGCATGGTAGTAGTTTGTTGACAGTGAATCATGACCTGTTGAGTGTTGCATTGTAGACTTGTATGAGGTCACCCTGTTTGAATGTGATTGTGCCATTTTGGGACAGTATGACTTTCTCATCAAAGGCTGCTTTGTAGTGTATGGTATGGTGCATTGCAAGGTCTATTGCATTGAGACATTGTTGTGAAACATAGGCTAGGTGGATGCTGACATCTTGTTTGTTGAGTGAAGATGAGGCATTGGGGAGGGGTGTGGGGGTGGTGTTGATTACAATGCCTAGTAGGAGTTCTTTTGGTGAGAATTGAAATGCAAGGATAATGCATTTATTGAGCTGGTGGATGGCTTCATTGAAGTGGTTGGACCAGGCTCTGGCTATTCTTTGGGGTGGGTGGGTTCATCTTCTGTTTCAGGGGTAGGTGGGTTACAGAGTCATCATAGGCAGTTGAGCAGTTTGCTGTTGATGTTTTCTATGAGGCCATTGATCCAGGGGGCATAGGCTGCTGTGATGTGGTGTTTGACATTGTGTCCATTGCACCATGCACATACATCAGCATTGTTGAAGTGAGAGCCACTGTTGGTCATGAGGGATTCAGGGATGCAGAAGGAGCATGAGAGGGAGTTGAGGCTGTCTATGGTGGTTTTTGCCATGCCATGGTATTTCAGTTTGAAGCCCCATATAAATTGGAAAAATACGTCCATGAGGAGTAGGACTGTGTGGTATCTGCCAGCACCTTTAGAAAGGGATAGGTAGTCTGCAATGATGAGCTTGAAGGGATGGCAGCATGTGATGGGGTCCATAAGTGTGTGCGGGTGAGAAGGACCAAAGTGCTTACACTGGGGGCACTGGAGGATTGTGATCTGAATGGACTGATTGTGCTTGGGGCTTCAGATTGAGTCGAGAAGCCTGAGTTTGGTCAGGTCATGGCTCCAGTGCCCATTGATAGAGTGTTCATGGGTTGCTAGCATTATAGCTTCTTCCTGGGATATGCATTCTACATGTGCTCATCCATGTATGGAGCAGCCAGTGGGGATACACCAGAGGCATCCATCATTGATGAGGTAGCCTGTTGTGTGATGGTGTGCCTGACATTGGGTGCAGTCTGGTTTGTTGCTATTCATGTTGTAGATGATGTCAATAACTTCTAGAAAGAGAGGTTCATTAGCAAAGCATGTTCATAGGGCAGATATGCATGGGTCTGGGGTTGTAAGGAAGAGGTCATTAATGAGGCCTGATGCTGCTTTCCAGTCTTTGCTGATGGTACATGTGCTGCTGTTGTTGTTTGTAGGGGGTTGGTTGGTGTACATTCAGCTGAGAGCATCTGCTGCTCCATTGAATACTCCAGGTCAGTGGCATATGTATGTTGATAATGTGGTGGGCTGAGATGCTGTCGCACCATCATGCATGTGTAAGTGATGGGTTATTGCTGCAGAGCATGTCACAGAGGGCTATGCAGTCGGTTTCAATTTCGATTGGGAATCCCCAGATGGTGTCACTGAAATGATCAAAGGCAAATTTTAGTGTGGCAAATTCTAAGATGTATGGCTTGTACTGCTCTTCTTTAGGAGATGTTCTTTTGGATGCATAGCCAATTGGGTGAATGTGGGTGATGGTTTCTCCATTGGAAAGGGTGGTGAAGTGGCATTGTGATAGAATGGTGCTGAATTTGTCTTTGCTACCATCTGTGGTAAGGATGAATGAGGTGCCATTGAAGAGGGGTGCTCATAGGACAGTTTCGGATGTCAGTGCTTTTTTGAGTTGTAGGAATGCTTTTGTGTGTTTTATAGTCCAGTAGGTCTTGAGGTTTTGGTCTTGTAGGAATTGTTGGTACTTGCATCATCCCATTTTCACTGTGGATAGGGGCAGGTCTAGATTGCATTGTAGGTCAGTGGGGGGGCTGCTATGTGTGTGTAGTCCTTGATCAGGCACCTGAAGTAGCCTGTTATTCCAAGGAATTTCATGAGCTCATGTAGGTTGGTAGGTATGGACCACTTAGCAACCACCTCTAGCTTGGCTAGGTCTGGTTTGATGCCATCTGTGCTGATCCTTGCTCCTTCATATATGGCTTTGTTCATGAATAGTTGTGTCTTTGAGGGAAAGACTGAGAGTTTGCACTCACAACATCATTTGAAGAATCATTGTAGGCAGTCCAGTGATTCATCGAAGTTGTCTCCTGCCATGTCATTGTTATTGATGAAGATTTTGAGGCTGAGGTCAATCATGATGTTGTAGAACACTTTTGAGGTCATTTCTGCGAAGCATGTGGGTGCTCTGGTGATGCCCATGGGCATGTGGCTGTAACAGTGGTATCTGTGGCCCTTGGTGTAGATGCTGAGATATGGTGGGTCTTCTGCTTTGATTTCTATTGTGTAGAATCCAGACAGGAAGTTGATGATGCAGATGTATTTGTGGCCAGTGATATGTTGTTGTTTGGCATGAATGTTACCTTGAACCATGGATGCCATATTGCTGACATGGTTGATAGAGTTGAATTTGTGTGTGATGCACCATTTGAGTTTTTGTAGGGTTGTTGTAATTTGGCACATGGGGGGCCTGGGGGGGAGGTCTGGGCATGGGGGTTCACCTAGTCTGGTGCATTCATATTTGACAATCCAACACAGCTCATAGGGTGTGAGACCCAGGGTGCCATGTGCATGTTGGGCTATTACTGTGGGGTGGGTTGCTTTGACTTTGTTGGGTTGTATTTCATGTAGGATGCCTGCTTTGATGATGTCATTGATTACAGGGAAGTACCATTCTTTTTGCACTTGTGTAAATGGGCATTGGTTGAGGTATTCGATGGCTTTGGGGATGTTGAGGCAGAATTTGATGAAGTCTATGGGTTGGACTTCTCAGATAGATAGGGTGAATATGTCTGCAAATTCTTTCATGAAGGTTATCACTTGTGCATTGTGTTAATCAGGTAGGGGGCCAAGGGTGATGGTATTCAGAATCTTAGTGACACATGGCAGGTAGAATGGGCTGCAGTCAGTGAGTCTGATGAAGAGGTCATCTTGAGTAGGCAGAGTAAGGGGTGTAGTCACTTTATCAGATGGGGGTGTGTTTATTACATTGATTGTGATGAATGTGTTTATGAGCATGGGGGAGTCTTTTGTTTAGTTGGTGTTGTGTTGAGAAGGGGTTGTCAGTCAGGGATTCTTGGAGGTGGGATTGCTGGGAGGAATGAGTGATTGTTGAGTGGGTGGTTGAATGTTGTGGATGACATCTGTGATCTCATTGGTGGAGATTGTGATGTGATCTGCTTGATAGTTGTGAATGGCATGGAGTCGTTCAAGGAGTGATTTGCCTAGTAGCATGTGCCATGCACCTCTGCTGGGGAAGACTTCGAAGGTGGATTGTACTTTGATGTGTTCCCATTGTAGGGTTCTGCTCCAGATGCATGATGATGAGACTAGTGAGCTGTCCACCATATGAAGAGTACAAGTGGAAGGGCTTAGCAGGGAGAGGGGGTATGCAATGCATTGGTATGTGGCTGTGTCTAGGACATTGATCATGGCTCCATTGTCAACAATTGCTAGGATGTGTATGTGCTCTCCATGTGGGCCTTCCAGGCTGGGAATTGTTTGAAATGGTTTACTAGAGCATGGTGTGATTGGTTGTCCCATTGTGTCCAATGAATAAATGTCAGTCATGGTGTTATTGGGTGGGGGTATGTTACATGTGATCAAGGCAGCATGCTTCCCATTTATGCTAATGTTATTTTCAAATAGGATGGGTGGGGTGTTTGTTGTGATTGTACCTGTGGGTTTGTATGTAGGCTGTGGTGAGGACACATCTAAGTTATTGGGGGTTGTAGGTAGCATATGTAACATATGAGTGGGGAGTTCTATTGGGTCTGTATGTACATGATTATGTACTGTATTGGGAGTGTTATGGTCTGATGTCAGGGCTACTGCTCTTCCACTTGCAGCTGTAGCCCCAGGTAGTTTTATGGATCCCATACTTGTTTACTGTTGGCATCTTCTTTATTTCAGGCTTGAGATGGGGATATCCAAAACACTTGGGTGGGGTGGGTCATTGGGGAAGGGTAGGCTATTGTTTGCATGGTTGGCCATACAATCTGTATTGGGACAGGTGTTGCTCTTGTTGCTGCTGTGGCTCAGCAGAGCACACTTTCAATGAGTGCTTGCCAGCAGGATTTGTGTGGTCATAGGGGTTCTGTGGTTGTGCAGGTGCTCAATGTGTGGCTTGGATCGGTGACCATGCCACATAAGAAGCATTCTCCTGAGCCTGCTGATGTGGTGCCTGGTTTGAGGGGGTAGGGGCATTCTAGGATGGGGGCTGCTTGACTGCATGCTGTGTGCCATGCTTCTACATTCTGGTTTTATTGCTTTCAGCTGGCCTAGTTGGTTGGGCAGTGGGGCAAGGTGGAGGTGCAATCTAGTATTTGTGCTCATGTGAGAGGGGTATAAGGAGCACATGCTTGCCATGTTGGGTTGGTTGCAGTGCAGTTCATTTGGGGGTTCTGCATGGTTGGCAATATGGTCATGTTGATTGGGCTGGGGATAGGAATGGGGTTGGTTCTTGATGCCTGTGACTGGACTTGTAGGGACAGCTGCATGAGTTATTGTTGTAGCTTAGTGATGGTTTGATCCTGTGATTTATTCTCTTCGGTGCATGTTTTAGCATCAAGGAGGAGTTTGTTAGAAATGACCTGTATGGCTGTTTTGAATTTGTCCCATGAGTTGTAGTCCTCTGCTAGATACATGCATAGGGAGTGGAGTGTGTGTTCAGTGATAGTGTCATTTCCCATTCATTTGACTCAACTCTGGACTCCAATACAACTCCACTCATATCTCTGGTGCACTCTA
Organism: Pulveroboletus cf. aberrans; assembly: GCA_038094155.1. NCBI lineage: Eukaryota > Fungi > Basidiomycota > Agaricomycetes > Boletales > Boletaceae > Pulveroboletus > Pulveroboletus cf. aberrans. Next base: position 10,644 of record JBBPTO010001383.1, read on the forward strand.
TGTCATCATGCAAACTCTATTCCTCCAGACAACTCTTAGATTTCCTTACATATATCTCTTGTTCTCTATTTAGTTTAGTCTTGCCTCTCTGTTCCATCTAATGCTGTGTAGCACAGCTCTGGCATATGACTTCTCCAATTCCATCTTACTATATCTACATAGCCTTCAACTTCCTCCGACTATATATACTCCAATTCTGTATGTAGATACTTTAGCCTGAATATCATCTTAGACTCTCTCTTCCAATCTCTCTCCAGACTCTCCGATGCATCTCCAACCAAGAAGGCCATGACAGTGCAGAGACGTGACACACAAGTCATGCATTGACCCTTCACCCCTCTGGACATGATCCTCCAGACCTCCGGCCATCTCCAGCCATTCACTCCCTTCAACCTCCAATCTCTGACCAGAGTTTGAGCAGAGGAGATCTGGTCTTAAAAGATGGTGTCTATCAGGGATCCCCATGCATTCCCTAGTTATTTGGCCTATGTAGTTACATGTGATGCCCAGATGACATGTTGGTGTTCATTTCTTTCATCATTCCATTCTGCAATGTCCTCATCTTTGAGAATGATACTTTTGAGTTTCTGTTTGATTTGCTCATGGTATAGCTTCTGTTTCTTCTTCATGGGCCATTGTTTTTTGAAGGTTGTGCTTACCTGGTCCATGGTGGCTTTGTTGGTGAGGTCTAGGTCATTGAACCACTCTGCAGCCATGCCACCTAGAGCTAGCTGCATCTTAAAGCACATCACTTTCTCAGCATCAGACCAGAAGTCAGGAAGGCTGAGGAGAAAGAGGGCTAGCCAATGGGCTGGGGGTTCAGCATCTTGTCCATTGCCATAAAAGAGTGGTCTGGGTGTGGGTGTGTCATTGGGCATGGTAGGCTGAGATGGGGGGTGGACTGGTGTGAGTGGATGTTTGATGAAGATGGCTGGGGTTCAGAGTGGGAAGTTGGTAGGTATGATGGTGGTAATGCTGCTAGATCATCTGTGATGGTTGTCAGGGGTGGGTTCAGATGTGTTTCTGTTTCTTGGGGGTATTATGGATAGAGGGTATTGGTTGCTGGATGTGGATGAACTAGATGTGAAGAACATGGAGCTAGAGCTTTCGCTTGTTGAGTGCTCCACATGTCATCACAGGTTTAGAGTTTTGTTGTGGTTTGGTGGGTCTATCATGGTGTTGGGACTTTGATGAGTGTAGAGGCATTCTGAGCAGTGTGATACAACTCAGAACCACTTAAGGCTCTAGGCCGCTTTCACTGGTCAAGGGAAGGGAAGGGGAATGAGTCGACACCATAGATGCTGAGGAAAACACCAAGAGGACAAGACTGCCCTCTGGTGGCTGCATTCTTGTCCTTTATATACTATTCTACATGTTTGTACCTATTGTAGTCTAATCTAGATGTCCATGAGGAAACCATAAGGATTAGGTGCAGAGGAGGCATGGTGTGAAGGAATGGAAGATGATACATGTGTAGGGTAAGGGTATAAAGTGATGGTAGGGTCATGGGTAATGCATGGAAGACATAAGAATGTTCTAGAAAGGTCTGGAATGCATAGCATGATGTACTATATGAGTGGAAAGGGTTTGCATGATGAAATACAAAGTCCCAGTTGGACTGTTGTGCTTCCAGTGCTTCCGAGGTTCCGGTTCCCACTGTTCCGAGCTTTCCGATCTTTCCCACTTCCGAGTTCCTGCACTTTCAAGCTTTCTGAGCTTCTGAGTTCAGAAGTGTCAGAAGAGTCAAAAATGTCGGAAGGGGTATGAAAGTGACTGTAACACAGTGTGAGGGACATGCTCCACTCTTATCATCAGATGGAGAGCCCAGAGTGGAAACCTGGAGTTGCCTCCATGTGATGGATGAATGTCTCTCTATGTCTACTGCTACTCTGATTGTCCTGACTCTGCTGACTCATCTCCATGTCTCTCTCATCCTCCTTGTTCTCACCCTTGCCTTTGCCTCTGTCCTCACTCTTGCTCTTGTCTTTATCCATGTCTTTGCTCTTGCCCTCACTCTCATCTTTGTCCTTGTCTTTGTCCTTGCTCTCTCTCATCTTTGCCTTCTCTGTTGCTCTCCTTGTGGCTTCTGGCCCCTCTCTCTGCACCACCACACCATGTACCCTCCTGTTACTCTGCTAGAATTTGAAGCTTAGACAGCTGGGTTTGGGTGAAAACCCAGCCAAAATCCACATACAAATACTTCCATGCATTCTGATGGAAGTGTTTCATGTTAGCATGCATTCATACCTTTATCAGACAGCTCCAGGTGCTTATGCATGACCATATGAGGGATTCTGTTTGGCTGCTACATTTGCTTCCTAACTGATCTGGATAATTCAAAACTTTGGGTCTGCTCAGCATGCACACCATCTCTCATGGTGTCAGATCAGCAGTTTTGGAGTTTGAGCCGATACTGCCAGTGATTATTTTATAACCTGACATTCCATGTTTGTCCCTGGATATTTTTCTATATATGATGGTCAAGACAACATCTCAACAGCTTGAAACCAGGACTTAGGGGCCTTAAGAAATTTCAACCAAACCCTAAAATTTACCTGCCAAATCCACCCTGATCAAAGCGCACCTTTATGTAACCAGGAAGCTCCACCAGAGATCCTAGATCCTCTGATCATCCCACTGACACTGGGACTATTGCATATGCCAACCTGACTGTCTCAGAGTTCGTTAAGAGCACCAACAATCTCATTTCTTCCACAGAAGCTTCTGGTTCCCTGAGCCACACCCTTTCCCTTTTTTTTTTTGCATCTGACTCAAAACAATGGGGTCACTCTAGGAGTAGATGTCCTGGATCTATGATCTGCATGATCTTGCATTGCTGAAGCACTTACATCAACTAGAGAAAATTTGTTGATTTCAAGTTTTTGTCCAGTCTGATGATGCCCATCTAACAATGCTTTATGGATCATTACAGGTGCATGAACACTGCTGTTCCTTCATTTCCAATTGGCGCCTTCCACATCTGATGTGTGCATGCACATGTGTTATTGAATAAGCAGGTAGCATCAATAACTTACATCTTATTGGGTTTTATAAAGGGCATCTTGAATTGAGGAACAAATGAAATCCCACAAGCAAATGGCTCCAATGAAAATATACACAACATGTACCTCTGTCTATCTCCTCCTCTCTATGTTGCTGCCATTGTTGCAGTTGTTTCCTCCAGCAGCCATCACACTCTGAAGTATTGTAAAAACTTCAGACATCCCATGTGTTGTGCCCCTCCACCTGGAACATATATCTCAGATGAATTTAATTCTGACCCCATTGTGAGATTCACCCATCCCTCATAACCTGCTACATGCCATCCAACGTCCATGAACACATGATCTCCAGAGCTGCCACCTGACACATCACCTGGAGTGCCATACAGATTATTCTCTAATCAAATGCTGCATCACATCAGTGAGTGATAACTGCACAAGTGAAATATAGCAACATTGATGTCCCCAACCAGCAGATAGAGGGGTTCAGATATGTGCCCTTTTATGGGATCTTCTAAATTTCCTGGAGCCTTCCCATGCTGGACACCATGCATTATGAGTCTGAGACATAAGGTGGCATCAAGGGAGGAAAGACATCTTCTCACACAGCTTGTCAGTGCTAAATGCCATATTTAATGACTATTTGAGAGATCTTCTGATCTGCCAATTCAAAAACTGTGTCACAATTGTGGTTACATCCTTTTTGTTGAAAGACATCAGGTAACACCTTTGTTTGTTCAGCTGTCATTAAATCAGGAGAGATCAAAAATCACCATAGGCATAAGATGTTTCTACTACTCAACTGATGTGTGGAATGCCAGTTCAAGAACTACTGTAGACAAGCAGGATGGTAGGAACCTTGCTAAGCAAGATGACACGTATCCATACTGAGACCATTGAAGGCTTATTTCTGCATTCCAGTTGTCCTGTCCTGTGTGTCCTGTTAGCCATTGGAGTAGGTTTGGACATCCCATATATCAAGAGACCATTCAGCTGATCCCAGCCATAGGGTCTGATTTGAGGTCCTATAAGCAAGCATAGCTTGTGCTTAACCAGAGGAATATTCAGCTAAGCCTAGTAGTAGATCTTGGATTAAATGACATATGTATGTTAGCTAAATCTAAAACATGAACAAGCAAAGGAAAAGGTGGCAGCGTGTTATGAAAGTTAACTGCTGCTACTACTGCCTGCCTCAATTGTGCATTCATGTGTCAGTAACTACACATGGGATACTGTATTTAGTAGTATTTGTTACCAAAGTGTGGTTGTGTTTCATGTAAATCAAAATTTTTTTGAATCAATCAGAAAAATACCCATTTTGTGATTTAGTGGACATCAAATCCTCCACCTCTTGTGCACCATGGCCAACATGACCAAACAATGGGCTGAGCCTACTATGGGGGAAGGGACACTCGAGTGACATAACATAACACATTACTTTGGATAAGGTTGCCAAACCTAATACAGGGCTGCTACTTCATTTCAATTGAAGTACACTTGAGTGATTGCAATCAAACCCTTCTCCTGCAGCCCTGTAGCAACCATTTGTGAGTTATTGGAGGGAATAACTACACACACAAAAAATCCTAATGGACAATCTCATCTCAGGAAAACACTTTTGCATTGCAACACAACTGAACCATTGTTGCTAAATCCTTTGTTGCCAATCAGACAATATATGTCTTGGTGGAATTTGTGTGTTTCAAACATTTATTGGTTTTTGATGCAGGACTACACCTCCCACATCACCACAGCGTGCTCAGCATGCTGCACGTCAGGCTGAACATGAACGATGTCAAATGGGTTCACCACCTGGACGTCGCCAGCCTCAATTTGCTTCTCCTTTGCTACAAAACATGCCTACAGCACTGACTGTAAGCTGCATTTCAATATGCTCACTATGGGTTTATTTGCTAAAATGTTGTTTCATAGCAACATTTGCCTGTGCCTACTGCACAATATCCTGGAATACCTCGAAATATTATTGAACATCATGAAATACAAAGAGTGCGAAGAAACTATCATGCTGAAGTACTAGAGAATACTTTTCATGATCATAGCCAATGCAGGCAAAATTGTGATGGATGCCAACATCGACATCAAGGATATTCTTCTTCTGCCACTATGGCTTCTGCCAGTGGAAACTCTACATCATCTCAAAATATTCTCAGCTTTAATGAAGACATTGCAATGGAAGACTTGGCCTCTTCTGCACCTGCTATGCTTGATGTTCAGCGTCAACATGTCTCTGCAATTTTTGGTGCTTTTAATCAGATGCACCATCAAAATATAAATGCTCAGCAGCATTTGAAACAAGAAAATCTTCAGCAATCAACCATGAATATTACTTTTGAACAAGAACAATATGCAATGGAATTGCTTCATCGTCAAAATGTTGCTATTGAGGAGCAGAGTAAAGAGAATTTACAGCAACTGGCTATTGCTCAGGAAAGAGCAATACAAGAAAAAAGGATTCAGGAGGAAGATCAAATGAATTTAAA